>UESW01003299.1:55802-92985 GCA_900491605.1 Calamus simplicifolius | reverse complement strand
GTCATATTTTTTAATATGATAATTATAATATATAAAAAATTAACTTAATTCTAATAATTACGATGCAACAAGTACGTCGCTATATTAAAACATAATTTTTTAAATTAATATTTTTGCTTATTACATCGCTAATGCGTTGCTATTTAACATAATTAATTTTTTAAAAACATTGCAACTCACTGTGTTACGTCGTAATTATTTTTTCTCATATTTATAATTTATAAAATTTAATTTTATTTAAAATTATTGCGACGCAGTTATGCATCGCTAAATTAAAAATAAATTTAATTATTTTCTAGTTATGCGTCGCTAATGCGTCGCTATTTAAAATTTAATTTTTTCTAAAATATTGCGACGCACTGGATGGCATCGCAATATTTTTTAAACTATTAGTACTGTAAAAAATATAATTTCATTTAAATTATTTGCGATGCAATTGTGTCGTCGCTAAATTAAAAATAATTTTTTTATTTTTCTAGTTTATTGCGTCGCTAAGGCGTCGCTATTTAAAATATTTAATTCTTTTCAAATATTGCGATGCACTGGTTGGCGTTGCAATTTTTAAAATATTACTACTATAAAAATATAATTCCATTTAAATTATTTGCGACGTAATTATTGCGTCGCTAAATTAAAAATAATTTTTCTATTTCTAATTTTATTGCATCGCTAAGGCGTCGCTATTTAAAATATTTAATTCTTTTCAAAACATTGCGATGCACTGTTATGCATCGCAATATTTTGTAAACTATTTGTACTTTAAACAATATTTTATTTAAATTATTTGCAACGCATTTGTTGCGTCGCTAAATTAAAATAAATTTTCTTATTTTCTAATTTATTGTGTCGCTAATGCGTCGCTATTTAATATTTTAATTCTTTAAAACATTGCGACGCCTGTGATGCGTCGCAATATTTTTTCTGATAATTAGATTTTATAAAATTTAATTTTATTTCAATTATTTGCGACGCAATTGGTGCATCGCTAAATTAAAAATAATTTTTTAATTATCTATTTTATTGCGTTGCTATTTAAAATATTTATTCTGTTAAAAACATTGCGACGCAAATATTGCATCGCAATATTTTTATTGATATTTATATTCATAAAAAATTAATTTAAAAATATTGCGACGCAATATTTGCGTCATAATATTAAAAATTTAATTTTTTTTTTGATTTTTTGGTTAATTGAGTCGCTAATGAGTCGCTAATGCGTCGCAATTTTGTTGTCACAAAGGCGTCGCAAAGAGGTCGCAATTTAGCGACGCAATTATGCGTCGCTAAATTTGCGTCGCTATTTCAGTATTTTCTTGTAGTGCGGGACGCATGAAAACATGTGAATAAGACGTGCTCAACCGTCTCCTCCTATAGCCCACATATCGAGCAAAGAGGCAAAATGGGAAGACCATAGCCAACCAAAAGAGAACAAGTAGGAAGGCGGTCCCACACCAGCTTCCACAAAAAGAGCCTGATCCTGGGGTGGATGGGCAGTCGCTAGATCCAAGCCACATCACCCAGCCCTAATGTCCGAGGTCGGAAGCGATCAACAAGATCTCTAGAAGGGACACAAGGGAGGTAGGATCGTGCTATAGCCTGGTATTAGAAATGGTAAAGGAAGCGAGAGGGATGGTAAGGATCCTATGCGCAAGCTCAGGTCCAAATAGCCGAGACACAGAAGGGGCATGCCAGGCAGAACGATCCTGGCAAATCAAAGCTGTAACTGACATAGAGGGACCAACATCAGAGCTGAGGAAGGTAGGCCAGCGAGATAGATGAAGATCAGCTATCCAAGTATCCTGAGTAATATCAACAAACCTCCCGTCTGTTGGCCCAGATGTCAACCCAAGAGGGGGGTGAATTAGGTTTTTTTAAAAAATTTGTACTTAAAAAAATTATTCAAGATTAAAGTGTACAAGTGAAGTGATGCAATAATGATAAGCACAATATAGAAGAAGAGAGAGAGACAAATAATACGACAAACACACAAGGTTTATAGGTTCGGTGTTAGCCACACCTACGTCCACTCCCAAGCAACTCTTAAGTCTACACTATAATCACCCAGATTACAGCTGAGTTGTTTTGCAAGATCACAACTCAAACTTGTTGTTTTATACTGGGGTCACAACGAACTAGCTGGTTTTCATAGGTTCACCAGCACAAAACCTACCATAAGCTACTCTTAGCTTACCCCGAGGTCAACTACCTCAACTAATTCAATCCCCCTGATTGAATTGAAAACAAACAATCCAAATATTTGTTTACAATAATTAAAAGCTCCTCAAATGAGCAAATATACAAAGTAAGTAAAATAAGATTAGAAGAGCCTGATTTGAAGCAATGTGAAGTTGAGCTTTTCTTCTTTTCCTCTCCTCTTCTGAAAGAACTATCAATACTTGAACTTCGATTCTTGAGAAGACTCGGTGAAGAGAGAGTTAAAATTTAGGGCACTTGCTTTCTTCTTCAAATCGGTGGAAATCCTTAGAATCTGATCTTGAAAGGCTGTTGGATTCCTCTTCTATCTCTTTTCAATAGATGGACTTGGACACAGAGATTTTTCTTTTTGAAAACTTCTTGATTTCTCTCTTTTTCTTTCCGTTTTTCTCTTCTTATTTTTTGAACGGTCCGAAGCTCCTTTTATAATCCTTCTTAATCCAAGAATCAAGATTAGGTAAAAAATAGCCATTGAAATGTACTTGGATTACTTCCTCACGCAAAGAAATAGATCCGTTGGGGGTTAGGTGAAAAAATATTACCATTGGAATCGACTCTAATAGATTTGAAAAAATGATTCTGACATATTGGAGTCGGCTCCAACTTTTCAGGTGACGGCTCTAAGTCGAGTTTCCAAAAATAGTAACAAAAAGTCCATCATGGAGTCGGCTCCGAGATTCTGTGGTGTCGGTTCAACGCAATCTGGAGTTGGCTCTAATCTCCAAGGGGTCGGCTCTAACAATGTCCCGAAAATGTTGTCTCTATTTCTCAGGTTAGAGTCGGCTCTAAATATCCAGGTGTCGGCTCTGAAATCTGAAACAGAAAATAGTTCTTTGTATCTCAGGTTATAGTCAGCTCTAATTTTTTAGGCATCGACTCTAAATCATGCCGAAAGTTTCAAACTATTCTGATACGCTCTGGAGTCGGCTCTAATGACTGGGGTGTCGGCTCCAACTTCTGAACCTTGACAAATACATTTAAACACTGATTTAAACTGACTTTCTATTTATCATTTGAATAATTTATCTTTCTAAATTCCTGAAACATATGTCAATTACATTAGTAACACAACGAATATTCATGGCTTTTGTTAATCATCAAAATCAATAAGTGGGTCAACAATCTCCCCTTTTTGATGATGACAAAAACATTGAGTATATGCATAATCAATTAATAAATTATTGAAATGAAAATCTCTCATAATTATTGAAATGAATAAGCTCTCATAGTTAAGCTCCCCTAAATGAGGTAGCTCCCCCTATGGATTGCATATAATAACTAATTCACTTAAATTTAAATTTCATTCATTCTTTTTCCTTATGTATATTTTGATTCCATGTAACCTTGCTTTCATTTAACATAGCTCCATGCATATATAAGTACATATATTCTTTAATTAACCTATGCATATACATAAACACTCTTCTCCCCCTTTTTTATTATCAACAAAAAGGTTAAGAAGAGGGTGCATCAATCAAAATACAAGCATAAGAATTGAGTAACTCAAAGTTCAAAAATTTAAGTAACAAGATTAACTTCATATTGCATTCATTGAGTACAAAGTCATTACATCAAAATATTCATTAAATCATTACAAATTGCATCATTCACATTACATCAAAGTATCATTAATCCTAGTTAAAAAGTAAAAAAATATCATGAAAGCTTGAAATTGAGTAGATTGAAGTTGAATTGGCTAGGAAATGGATCATCTCAAAATCCTTTTCAGTTCTTCTAATATCTGTCACATCCCTTTCTCTTGAATCTTCATGAAATCATTTAACATTTTCTTAACCAAGGCAGCTGCAACTGTAACTTTCTCCTGAAGTTCAGTATTGCATTTGGAATAAATGTCAGAGTCACCTATTATATCCTTGATTTTATCAAATATCAACTTTAAATTAGTCTTCAAGGCAACTGAAGATGAGCTCAGTGATGACTCAATCAAACTAATTTTATCTTCCAAAGAGTAGCACAATTGCCTTACTCCCATTAGTTGATTTTCAATCTCATTCTTCATCTTGATCTCATGATTCACAAATAATTCTTTAAGCTGCTCCAACTGACTCTCAGAAAATCCAGTGGATACCTGAGTAAAGGATGTAGGGGTTGGTACTGGTGCTAGGGTGCAGAACTACTAGGACCTGGCGAAGAATGCCTGATGATGGTCCTGCCACTGATGGACCAGGGGGCGCAGTCTCAACCTCAGCTGTTCTATCCTCCATATGCCTTTCCTTTCCCAATGGCCATTAACCTTCACAAAGCCCATACGGTGTAAAGTTGCACAATTATAGTAATCCGTATGTCTAAGACTCTTCATTGGCTCATTGTCTAATATATTCACTCCTTGACTCTGAAATGCCATTGTCAAAATCATTCCATAAGGTAGTGTAGATCTTTTTTTACAACATGCCTCTGCCATATATCCAATCATCAAGCCTGGTAGATTTATAGGCTGACTGGTAACCACATAGTCCTTTACAACTACGTCTCTCTCGGATACATACTCAAACCTTCCAGTCTTGGGGAATAAAATTCTACTACAAATGTTATACAAAAGCCTCAGTTCTAGGGGTAACTGATTAGCCCTAACTTTCTCAAATTCTGGCACATCTCTACCAAGTATTCATGACAGGGCTTCACCCCTCTCACTGTGAGAGTTGGCAATCAGACCAATAACCGGTATCTCCAACAAATTTCCTAAAATCTCCGAAGTCAAATGATTCTCGTTCCTCTAACATGACTTACAATACCTTCGTCTCCTCTAGTTAAATTATGATAAAAATCCTTTACTAAAGCAGGGTAGGTAAGAACATCTAAGGAACATACTTTTTCCCAACCCATCTCTTTGATTTGTCTTCCAAGAGTGAAACCTTCTGCTTCAAAGAAACTAAAATCCACTTTTCTACTCATTGTAATAACTTTCCCGACTAGGAGATCTACTTGGGGAGAGGATGGACCAGGGATAGCCCTCGGAGTAGAGGATGACGATGTAGAGGATGAGCTGGGCGACGATTGTCTTGCCGGATGCCTCGCCATCCTTTTTCCTGTCATCATGGTTGGTCTAAAGACTGATCCGCAATGCTTAGGTGCCATTGAGTGCTAGGAAGAGATGAATTAGAGGGATTCTAGGATTTGAAAGAAGTGAAGAAGGTTTTGGAAGAGTTTGGAGTCGATTGGGGATGAAGAGGTGTCAACTCTGCCCTAATAAAGTCAACCTGAGATCACAAGGTGTCGGCTCCCGCAAAGCTAGGTGTCGACTCCAAGTCGCTAACACAGTCAGTGCCCGAAATAGAGTCGGCTCCATAAAGGCGGGTGTCAGCTCCAAGGTCACAGACAGAGAGCAACACAACTAGAGTCGAATCCACCAATAGTGGTGTCGGCTCCAAGACAGTTTCAGTGAAAAATGAGAGTTTTAAAGGATCTAAAACTTGTCAAATGTCATCAAATATTGGTTAAATATTCCTTAGAATGTGATGAATCAAGAGGTTTAATTTTCTAGATAAGTTTTTCTTAGAGTCACAAAAGAGAATTTTCAAGAAAATGTTTGAATTCTAGATAGTAATTCCTAGAAGATTTAAAATCATTCCAATGGATCACAAATTCCTAATTCTCCTCTAAGATAATAAAATCTTTCTTCACTTAAGGGTTTCATAAATATGTCAGCTAATTGTTCATCAGTATATACATAATCAATACAAATATCATTATTAGCTACATGTTCTCTAATGAAATAATGTCTTGTTTCAATGTGCTTTGTTCTTGAGTGTTGAATTGGATTTTTAGTTAGATTTATTGCACTAGTATTATCACATCTAATTGGAGTTTTATCAAGTGTTATACATAATTTTAAGTTGTCGCTTAATCCAAAGGATTTGACACAGCAACTTCCAGCTGCAACATATTCAGCTTCAGCAATTGATAATGCAACCGAATTTTTCTTTTTGCTAAACCAAGAGATTAAGTTACTACCTAAAAATTGGCATGCATCACTTGTACTTTTTCTATCTAATTTACAACCAGCAAAATTAGAATCAGAATATGCAATCAAATTTAATGTTTAGTCTCTAAAATACCATAATCCTACATTTTTAGTTCTATTTAAATATCTTAGAATTCTTTTTACAATAATTAAGTGAGATTCTTTAGGTTCAGACTGATATCTAGCACATAAGCATACAACAAACATAATATCAGGTCTACTCATTGTTAAATAAAGTAATGAACCGATCATACCTCTGTAATATTTTTGATCAATTTGCTTACCATCTTCATCTTTATCCAGTTTGCATGAGGGACTCATAGGTGTTCCAAGAGGTTTAACTGATTCCATACCAAACTTCTTGAGAATTTCTTTAGTGTACTTTGTTTGGTTGATGAAAATCCCCTCTCTTTCTTATTTGATTTGTAGTTCAAGGAAGAAGTTAAGTTCTCCCATCATACTCATCTCAAATTCACCCTGCATTAACTTTGCAAATTCTTGACACAGAAGATCGTTAGTAGCACCGAATACTATATCATCTACATAGAATTGTACTACCAATAGGTCTTTATCTTTTCTTTTTAAAAATAAGGTTTTATCAATATTTTCTCTAGAAAAATTATTTTCAATTAGAAATTTGCTTAGCCTATCATACCAAGCTCTAGGTGCTTGTTTTAAACCATAAAGTGCTTTGTGTAATTTAAAAATATGATTTAAAAATTCATTATCTTCAAAATCAGGTGGTTGTTCAACAAAAACTTTATCGTTTATAAAACCATTTAAAATGCACTTTTCACATCTATTTGAAATAAATTAATGTTCATATGATATGCAAATGCAAGTAACAATCTAATTGCTTCTAATCTAGCAACATATGCAAAAGTTTCATCAAAATCAATTCCTTCTTCTTGATTATATCCTTTGTAACTAATCTAGCTTTATTTCTAATTACAATGCCATTTTCATCTAGTTTGTTTCTAAATACCCATTTAGATCCTATAACAGGATAACCTTTGGGTATATCAACTAGGGTCCATACTTTATTCCTAATAAATTGATTTAATTCTTCTTGCATAGCTAACATCCAATTACTATCTTTTTCGGCTTCCTGGATAGTTTTAGGTTCTATATGAGAAACAAATGTAAGATGATTATTGATATTTCTTATTGATGATCTAGTTCTTACATCTTGAGATGGATCACCTATGATCAAGTCCTTTGGATGACCATAAGCATATCTCTAATCTTTAGGTAAATCTACATCATTACGAGTAGTATCAATACCATCATCTTTAGGTGAATCATCATCCTTAGCCTCTGGTTCATGATCTGAAGATACATCTACATTCAATTTTTAATATCTTTTTCAAGCAAATTTGTATCTTTTTCATCTATCTTTTCAGAACTTGATGCTAAAGATTCATAAAAAACTACATGAATTAACTCTTCTACAATTAAATACCTCTTATTAAATACCCTATAAGCTTTGCTAGAAGTGAATATCCTAAGAATATCATTCATCAGATTTTGCGTCAAACTTTCCAAGATTGTCTTTACCGTTATTATGAATAAAACATGTACAACCAAATGCATGAAAGTAACTAATATTGGGTTTCCTATTGTGCCATAATTCATAGGGAGTTTTCTTAAGAATTGGTCTAATTAAGGCTCTATTTAGGATGTAACATGCCGTTTATAGCTTCCGCCCAGAAATACTTTGGGAGTTGGCTTTCACATAGCATGGTACGGGCCATGTCTTCTAAAGTTCTAATTTTCTTTTCTACAACTCCATTTTGTTGATGTGTTCTAGGTGCAAAGAAGTTATGATGAATACGATTTTAATGCAGAAATTTTTAAATAAATAATTTTAAATTTAGTTCCATGATCACTTCTAAGAGACATTATGGTATTGTTTTTCTCATTTGTGACTTTCTTGAAGAATTTCAGAAATATAGGAAAGTCTCATCTTTGTGAGCTAAAAACAATACCCAAGTGAATCTAGAATAATCATCTACTATCACAAGACCATATTTCTTTTCTCCTAAACTAGTGGTTCTAGTAGGTCCAAAAAGGTCCATATGAAGTAGCTCGAGTGGCCTAGTAGTAGAAACAATATTTTTAGATTTGAAAGAATTCCTAGTTTGTTTTCTAAATTGACATGCATCACAAATTCTATTATTTTCAAAATCTAGTTTTGGAAGTCCTTTAACTAAATCTATTCTAAGCAGTTTTAAAATTAAGTGTGTGCTTGCATGACCTAGTCTACGATGCCATAGCCATCTAATCTCATTTACCTTAGCATTATCAGCAATTAGGCAATGGTTACTAGTAGACAAATTGTCTAAATCAATTAAGTATATATTGTCATTTCTATTTCCAATAAATATAATGCTATTGTCAATGGAATTTGATACAATGCAAATAGAAGCTTCAAAGGAAACTTTGAAACCTTTATCACATAGTTGGCTAATGCTAATTAATTATGCTTTAATCCATCTACATATAAAACATTTTCAATAAAGGTGGATGGAGTGATTTAAATTTTACCAAAGCCTATAATTTGGATTTTGCCATTATCTTCAAAAGTTACAACTCCTCCTCTTTTAGCTTCCAGGGTGATGAATTGCTCCTTGTCACCCGTCATGTGTCTTGAGTAGCCACTATCAAGATATCATTTTTTTTGATCCTCTGGCCGCAAGACACTCCTGCAAGGCAATCAAATCTTTTGTTTAGGTACCCAAGCCTTCTTGGGTCCTTCATTGTTAGTAGCAATAAACATCGTTCCTTTTGGAACCCATATCTTTTTACCTTTAAGCATTAAATTCTTATGAGACATTTTGTAATTACATTCATAAGATTTATGTTCCTTTTTATTACAATGATAATGGGAAATATCATTTTTGATTAGTTTCATTATGAAGAAATTATTGACATATTTCTGTTTCATATGTGGTCTATAGCCTAAACCAGCTTTGTCAAAAATAGCTCTTCGATTGTTCAAAAGTAGATTAAGTTTTTTTAAGCTATTTATAAATTTATCAACAATGTTCTTATATTTTTCAATTTCTTTCTTCAAATTAAGATTTTCAGTAGAAATTAATTCCTTTTCCTTTAATATACCTTCTTTTTCATATTTCAAATTTTTGATCTCAAGAACTAGTTCATTTTTCTTTTTGAGAAGATCTAAGTTTTCAATTTTCAAAGTTTTATTTTTGGTTCTCAAAATCTTGAAATCACTAACTAATTTATTAAATGCATCATATAATTTATCAAAAGTAAAATCATCATTGGGGGTTTCAGAATTTACCTCATTCTCATCATTTACCATAAAGCATATGTTAGCAACCTCTTTTTAATCATCTTCAGATGAAGACTCTTCGCTGTCGCTCCAAGTTGCAACATAGGCTTTCTTCTTCTTTTTGTATCCCTTCTTTAATTGAGGACATTCTGATCTAAAATGTCCCAGTTTCTTGCATTCGTAACAAATCAAGGGATCCTTTTCCTTGTCCTTATTCTTTTATTTTTCTCTTTCTCCTTCCATTTTAATTTCAGGTTTTCTCTTGTGGAAGGGTCTCCTTTTTTGCATGAATTTTCTGAATTTCTTTGTAAGGAGAGCTGTCTCATCATCTTCTTCATCTTCTTCGCTGCTGCTCTTCTTATTTTCTGCAGCTTTGAGTGCTATTGTCCTTTTCTTTTTCACATCTTCCTATTGATGTTGTTTCGTTGTAAGCTCATGGGTCATAAGGGATCCAAGTAGCTCCTCCAAAGGTAAAACATTCAGATGTTTGGCTTCTTGGATTGCTGTCACTTTGGTTTCCTATGTTCTTGGAAGAGACCTAAGAATTTTTCGTACTAATTCAGAGTTAGTATAAGTCTTACCAAGACTCTTTAATCCATTTACTATATCAGTAAATCTAGTGTACATGCATGTAATTGATTCATTTTGTTCCATGCAGAAAAGTTCATATTTATGCACCAAAATGTTAATTTTAGATTCTTTAACTTGGTTGGTACCCTCATGAGTAACTTCCAACCTATCCCATATTTCTTTAGCTGAGATGCAAGTGGATATTCTATTGAATTCATTTGCATCCAAAGAACAGTATAAGACATTCATGGCTTTGGCATTGAGCTGATCCATTTTCCTATCATTTTCATTCCAATCCCTTTCAGGTTTAGGAATAATAGATCCGTCTACTATGTGTATGGGAGTGCTAGGACCATTGATAATGACACTCCATAATTCATAGTCTAAAGCTTGAATAAAAATTCTCATTCTAGCTTTCCAATATGAATAATTTGTGTCACTAAACAAAGGAGGTTGGTTTGTGGATTGACTTTCAGAAAAAGATGATCCAGCTTGAGCTGCCGTTTGGATCTTTAGCTCTTGATTGTTAGATCAAGCCGGAATGAGCACAAGCTCTGATACCAATTGTTGGCCCAGATGGCAACCCAAGAGGAGGGGGTGAATTGGGTTCCTTTAAAAAATTTGTACTTAAAAACAATTATACAAGATTAAAGTGCACAAGTGAAGTGATGCAATAATGATAAGCACAATATAGAAGAGAGAGAGAGACAAATAATCACGACAAACACACAAGGTTTATAGTGGTTTGGTGTTAGCCATACCTACGTCCACTCCCAAGCAACTCTTAGGTCCACACTATAATCACCCAAATTACAGCTGAGTTGTTTTGCAAGATCATAACTCGAACTTGTTATTTTACACCAGGGTCACAATGAACGCAGCTGGTTTTCACAGGTTCACCAGCATAAAACCTACCGTAAGCTACTCTTAGCTTACCCCGAGGTTAACTACCTCAACTAATTCAATTCTCCTGATTGAATTAGAAAACAAACAATCCAAATATTTGTTTATAGCAATTAAAAGCTCCTCAAATGAGCAAATATGCAAAGTAAGTAAAATAAGATTAGAAGAGCTTGATTTGAAGCAATGTGAAGTTGAGCTTTTTTCTTTTTCCTCTCCTCTTCTGAAAGAACTATCAACACTTGAACTCCAATTCTTGAGAAGACTCGGTGAAGAGAGAGTTGAAAATTTAGGGCACTTTCTTTTCTTCTTCAAATCGATGAAAATCCTTAGAATTTGATCTTGAAAGGCTGTTGGATTCTTCTTCTATCTCTTTTCAATAGATGGACTTGGACACAGAGATTTTCCTTTTTGAAAACTTCTTGATTTCTCTCTTTTTCTTTCCATTTTTCTCTTCTTATTTTTTGAATGGTCCAAAGCTCCTTTTATAATCCTTCTTAATCCAATATTAGGTAAAAAATAGCCGTTAAAATGTACTTGGATTACTTCCTCACGCAAAGAAATAGATCCGTTGGGGGTTAGGTGATAAAATATTACTGTTGGAATCAACTCTTACATATTTGAAAAAATGATTTGACATGTTAGAGTCGGCTCCAACTTTTTAGGTGTCGGCTCTTAGTCGGGTTTCAAAAATAGTAACAAAAAGTCCGTCTTGGAGTCAGCTCTGAGATTCTATGGTGTCGGCTCAAAGCGATTTGGAGTCGGCTCTAATCTCCAAGGGTGTCGGCTCTAACAATGTCCCGAAAATGTAGTCTTTGTTTCTTAGGTTAGAGTCGGCTATAAATATCCAGGTGTCGGCTCCAAAATCTAAAGCAGAAAATAGTTTTCTGTATCTCAGGTTAGAGTCGGCTCTAACTTTTTAGGTGTCGACTCTAAACCATGCCGAAAGTTTCAAACTGTTCTGATATGCTCTGTAGTCAGCTCTAATGACTGGAGTGTTGGTTCCAACTTCTGAACTTTGACAAATACATTTAAACACTGATTTAAACTGACTTTCTATTTATCATTAGAATAATTTACCTTTCTAAATTCCTGAAACATATGTCAATTACATTAGTAACACAAGGAATATACTCATGGCTTTTGTTAATCATCAAAATCAATAAGTGGGTCAACACCATCCCCAATCATCCAATGGATATCATACATAATAGTAGGAGAAGACTGGCAGATCGCTCTCCAGAAGAAAGAACAGCCTTGAGGAATGCAGAAGGCCGGATTGGCAGACCATCCGCCATGTCTACCTTGCATGACAGAGCTCCAGAAGCAATGTGGGTCCAACAGGAATCTAGAGGCGTGCCTAGCGAGTAGAGCCTCTCTACGAACCGCCAAAGACTGGATCCCCAGTCCGCCCTCTCAAGTAGGCAAGCAAACAAGATCACAGTACAGATGAAGACCATGGCCCCCCTGCATCAATGCTCGGAGAAAATCGCGGAAGCATCGCTCAATCCGGCAAAGACAGATAGTCGGAATCAGGGCGTTAGACAACATGTAAAGGGGAAGAGAAGTAAGGATAGACCAAAGCAGTGTAAGACGCCCCATCATAGAGAGCCAGAGACCTACCAACGATCCAATCGATCAGAGTAACTAGGAGATGGCAGCACGGTGATGGAGAGAGGTCGAAGGGCTGAAGCACAGAACAGATTTCTGCAAATTGACCTGCTGACCGGATGACTGGCAATAAGACCGAAGGATAGAGGAGCAGGAAACCACATTCTATACAGAAGCAGGGCTGAGCAAGATACAATCGTCTGCAAAAAGAAGGTGAGAGAGGGGGGGCTCTAGGGCCCAGGCATATAAGGCTGCAGTTGAGACGCCCCAACTATTGGAAATTGTATCCTAAAGCCAATCATTTGATGATTATGCTAATGTAAATAACATATAAATTGATATATTAATAAAAGTTATTTGACAGTTTATTCATTACAAGAACATCTTCTTAAAACTCTTAATAGTAATGAAGCCTTTAGGATCTTCTTTTACAATAAAGGAGGATTTATCTTGAAGGTCCTCAAAAGAGTTCGCGATCAAATGATATACTATGACAGGGCTATAGTACTATCAATTATAGGATGTTGTATATCATATTTGTTGGTTGTCCTCTTAACCAAGGAGTGTAGAGACACTGGTATGACATACAGGTAAAAGTGTAGGAGTACATTTCACCGAACGTGACTCATTTCCGGACACTCTGCTGTCAAGAGTTAATCCAAGAAGATATGGGTATAAGTATCCTTAAGACCTAAAGATCACAATCGGTGACTTGTAAGCAACTCATTGTACTTAGGTGCCGAACCATCTGGATTTTTAATCCAGCTATAAAAGGTTACTGGGTGCAGTCAAGTACTTATGGTATAGTCAATTATGGATCAAGATGGAATTTGACCTATCATGTTAAAAGGAGAAATGCTTGTGTTTCAACTTAGCAAGACCTTGGCCAAGGCAATTCATGTGAAGGTCACATGATCACTAAAGTTGAAATCACTTTATGGATTTACTATTTAGAGTTGATAGGCTCTTAAGCCATCCTTAACATTTGTGGTCAAAAGGATGAATTATACGATAACTATTTCTTAGGGTTCTTGGAGTTTCCTTAGCAACTCTTCGACCTATCCGAACGTCGGGTTCCATTGCTAGATGGGTACATCGATTAGTATAGAAAGTTGTTCCTATGCTACCGGCTTAGGTTCGAACCTAGAGAGTCACACGCATTGAAGTTTCCTAGGATCATCTATTTGCCGATCAACGATTGAGAATCGTATATGATTTAATTAATCAATTTGATTGATTGAATTATCTCAATTGGGTTAAATACAAGTGAATAAGATTCAATTAGGTTTAAGTCTATTAGAAGGATTAATCAATTTCAAATATTGATTTGAAATTAGACTTGATTTGGATCTAAATAGATTCAGGACTATCCAAATTTGATTTGGGCTAGGACTATGATCTATGTAGGTTCAATCCAATAAATTCAAATCATCTTAAACCAAAACCCAAACCCTAACCCCATGTGTGAAAAGAGTTTTCTCGCATGAGGATCTCACATGATGTGATAACTAAAATCTCATCTTGAGAGATTAAATTCTCATGCAGAATTTAATATATAACATTAATCTTCTCCAAACGGTTTCCGTTAGAATTCTAAGTGTTAGAATTCATGTGAAATTAATGTACCTCTTTGAATTAGCCAAACGATAGATTCTAAGTGTTAGAATTCACATCTCCTTGGTTTTCTCCGAACGTTGGAATTAACAAAAACGTTGGAATTCTAAGTATTAGAATTCATAGGTTTTTAACAAATTAACCAAACGTTGAGTCTCTTTAGTTTTCACCAAACGTCAGAATTCTAAGTATTAGAATTCAATGGGCTAAAGGCTGAATTGAGCCTATAAATTAGAGGACATTCTTCACCATATTAACACACGATATGTTATGGATTGATATTCAAAAGAGTCAGAATAAAATGATATAGTTCTAAGAGTTAGAATAAAAAATCCTGGTACGATTCTGGTGTTAGCAAAAGTTTGATGGATCTTGGAGGAAGATTCAAGTGGGAGGTTTCAAGATCAGCAAAGTTATTTTTCCACGAGCTAGCACTCCCAGGAATCTGATCATTTGGGGACTTCGCATGGGCGATACTAAAGGTCGGACGATTGAACGGCTGCAGAGCATATAGGATTTATTAATTATTCTTAAGGTAAGTGATATGATCCCTAAATCTTAAGGCAGACTTTAAGACAAGTAGTATGACTTCTTATTTTGAAGATCAAGATATGATCTTGATGATTTATTTATATGCATAATTTAGATCAAATGATCCTATAGTATAAGGCAAAGATATGATCTTGATGCATGTTAGATAGATTAATATTTAATCTTTAAGCTTCCGCATTGATAATTATTATCAAATTTTAAAAATATGCCATGCCTTGGAGGTAATTTCTTCCTACAAATGATATCAGAGCATGGTTTCATCTTGATCTAATTTATAGCATATAAAATAATGTTCTTATTAATTTTGTAATCATAGCTAAAACGGATCACCAGGCTATCCGTCATAGATGGTTAAAATCCTTATTACCCCATTCAATGAGGTATTCTATGATATATTGCGGTATCGTTATGGTTCTTTCATCTTTGATGCTTAGTCAAAAGATAATTTAAATTGATCTTTGGCACTAAACACAGATTTCATGCACTCTCAAGAGATGTTTTATATTTGATACATATTGATGTTGTATAAAAGCATGATAATTGCATGTTTAGTATAAAAACATAGATATGAGATGTGATAGCTTGTTGTCTATGTTATAAAACATACAAATATTTATGAGAGTCTTATTTGAATATCAAATATTTATTCATAATCTTTTTAGATGTGATCTAAATATAGGAATTATGAGTAGTTATATAATGCAAGTGATGCATGATTTGAAATATATGACATGGAAGTTATGGAAACATGAAATATATTTAGACTTTTGGGTTAGCTAAATCAAGTCCATAAAGGTTAGACCCTAAGGTTTAAATCAAATGGACTATAAGAGTATTTGATCAAATCTAAATTAATTAGATTAGGTTAAGGATGCTCTAAATCAAATAATAGTTGTTGTTGATCATGTCCATGTCTTTGATTAAACCAAATGGAAGTAGATTAGGCTCTATGGTTGAGCATGAATCTCTTAGATGGTCAAATCAAAATTGGTTAACCATATGATGTCAAGGTAAGTTGGCAAGTTGCTTTAGGATCAACGATCGAATGGTTTTTAATTGGGAGCTACTCATACTGATACGTCTTTAACGAGTTAATGGCATATCCCTTCCATCGGTCTCACTTATCTAGTCAACGTGATAAACCATTTATGATTAAGATCATTTACCTGATTTGAGTTAACCCATGCCTATAAGGAAATCAGTCTGATTGATTTAGATGCCACTTAACCTGACTTAATCTTGTCTCATTCTACTTACTTCATAGATTCAATGGAAGAACTTGATTAGTCAATTTATCTTCAGATTATTAAATCCTCTAAAATTATTAGGTCCTAAAAATGAAATAGTTATATGATAACTAGATCATAGCCTTCCATTAAGATGAGTGATAATGAGTCAGATGTCTTGATAATCATTGGAGGCACTCCATGCATGGTGCTTGTCAACCATCAGAATTATCATTTATTATATGATAAGTCAGCGTAATTATTAAATAGACAGTCAAGTGGGCCGAGCTTTACTCGGGCTTGGTTGTCTATAGATAGGTTGCACTGATTATATTATTTAATGGTTGGACCTAACCAGAACTTTCAGTAGAGGTACTCTATGCCTACTGAAGAGGAATATGAGGCAAAACTGAACACTAAGAATTGTTTGGGAAAACAATTAGTTTTGAACCTACTCTTAGATGCATATGGGTTGGCCAAGCTTCACTTGGGCCTGTTTGTAGTCTATGTAGATCTTAGTGCCCACTAAAAAATTAAGAATAATTCTTCGAATGGGGTGTAGAGGCTGCTAATTTGAACAAAATAGTGGGAGAATCTTTAGACTAAAGTCCAAGTCTTTAGACTGAATCAATTTATATACTATTAAAGTTTAGTTTTTCCTTATGCAGAAAATGACCACTAATTTATCATTAAGGTTCCTATTGGACAGTGACAAGTTGAATGGTTTAAATTTTAATAGCTGGTTTAGAAAACTTAAGATCATCCTTGAGCATAAGAGGATTCTATATATTCTGAATAATCTTGCACCAGAGATACCTAATGCAAACACCCATAGTTCTGAGAGAGACACTTATCAGAAGTGGCTCAATGATAGAACTAACGTGCATTGCATCATGCTAGCAGCAATGAACGATGAATTCGGTCGCCGGTTCGAGAATGCTCAGCTAGAAGAAATCATTCAAGCGTTGAATGAATCTTTCGGCACACCCGATGATGTTGAAAGGAACAAGACTAGTTGTGCTATTTTTAATCCTCGAATGAGGGATGGATTTCCTGTCACTGGTCATGTATTATACATGATCAAGAAGATAGAACTTCTAAGCAAGCTCGGCTTTCCCCTACATGAGCAGTTGGGAAAAGATGCAATCCTGAATTCCTTGCCTTCATCCTTCCGACCTTTCCTTACTCATTATCGAATGACAAAGCCTGTAGTCAACTACCATGGTTTGTTGGGGTTGTTACAGAACTTTAAGAAGGATAACCAGCTCTCTAAGGGTTTGGTTAGTGTGGTTGAAGGATCTAAGGTAGGGCGTCACCCCTTTGGGAAAGGAAAGTAAAAAAGAATAAGAAAAAGGTGCAACATGCTAGGACATCTATAAGGGGTCAGATAAAGAAGAAGAAAGTTGATAAAAGTCAGGCTGAATGCTTTCATTGCAAGATGCAAGGGCACTGGAAGAGGAACTGTCCTCTTTACATTGCCACACTTGATCAAAACAGGCCAAAGAAGAAAAAGGGGCAAGATGTTGCTCAACAAGAGACTACAGGTCACTAGAAGATTTAAAGATAATGAAAGATTCCTTAATGTCGACGATGGAAGATTAGTTCCAGTTATGGCATTAGGAGTTCTTGAATGGTTTTCAATAGAAATGTTATCGTACTAAATGATTGTCATTTTTTCCCAACATTCCTGTTGAATGTAATTTCTATAGGCCTTCTGGCCAAAAGTCATTATAAAATTTCAATAAACGATGTTACTTTGAATATCATTATGAATGGAGTCACTATAATGACTGAGCATTTATCTAATGGCATTTACATATGATTACAACCTGTGAATGTAGTGTACAAATCAAGTAAGCACCCTAGAATAATTGATGTCACAGATGTTTATCTTTAGCACCATCGGCTGGGTCATATCAATAAGAACAGATTAAACAGGTTAATCCAGGAGGGCATCCTTCAAGTTGATGATTGTGAATCATTAATTACTTGTGAATCCTGCCTTCTTGGTAAAATGATCAAGTCATCTTTTACTAGAAAAGGTGAAAAAGCCAAAGAGCTATTGGGTCTAGTACATACTGATGTATGGACCAATGAGCACTTGTGCCAAAGGTGGATATTACTACTTCATTACTTTTACAGACGACTTTTCTAGGTTCGGTTATGTCTATCTTATGAGACATAAATCTGAATCGTTTGAAATGTTCAAACTATATCATAAAGAAGTAAACAAATAAATAGAAAAATGTATTAAGATCCTTCAATCAGATCGAGGAGGAGAATACCTTTCAAATGACTTTGTGACATATCTAAGGGAGAATGTGATTCTCTCCCAATGGACTCATTCAGGAACACCGCGGCATAACGGTGTATTGAAAAGAAGGAATCGAACCCTGTTAAACATGGTTCGGTCCATGATGGGTTTTGCAAGCTTGCCAATATCATTTTGAGGATATGTGATAAACGTATAAATAATTATCACTAAACCTATTAATTAATAATTCAACGTACCTATTATTATTTAATATTTTAATATTTATATAATATTTTAGGTAAAACCTTATCAATTTAAAGAGCTCGATTTTAGGAATTTAACTATGCAAATGACATGCAAATCGGATTTAAGATAAGCCCGAAATTAATTTTACATTGATTTATCCGTTTTAGCATACATCTCAAAGCAAAGTCGGCAAACACATTGCTGATTTCATCGTCTTCTCAGCCAAAATTTCCTTCTTTTCTTCTGATTCTTCTCCTCTTCCAATTCAATCTTTCCTCCACCATTAAGAAATAAATTAGATTGAAAATTATCAAATTGGAAGAATAAAATTTATATGGAAGGAATTTTGATTTCATCCGCAATATCTCCGAGATTTCTTCGCGCCGCGTCGTCTCTGATATGGAAACAAGATCTTCTCCGCGTCTGGACTTCTACAAATAGCAGCGAGGAGGGAGAGCAAGGGGGGGAGGGGGCCACTGGGAAGAGTCAGGGAGTGCAATTCGGAGGCTCTGCATTCGTGAGCTCTGTTCCAGAAGCCATCCGTAGTTCGTGGAGATCGTCTGTTCCTAGGAGTCTCTGTTCACAGAGTCTCTGTTCATCCATGAAGGTTCTAGTCCGCGGCTTGTCAGGATCCGTTGGAGGCAGCTGTTCCCAGTCCTCAAGAGTCGTTCATCCGTCTGGAGGCTCTAGCGTCGTGGGTTCCTAAAGAGTTCACAAAGGCTTGATTTGTCCGTGAAGGTGGCTCTGCTCCCAGAAGCTGCTCGTGGCTTGGAGGCGTATGCAGAGGAGGAACAAAAACTTCAGCCTGTCTTTAATTTGGTTTAGAAGGAATTTATTCTCTTGTTGCCTTTTTAATGTCATAACTTTTAATGCTATGAAATAAAGTTTATATTCATGTTTAATTGTTATTAAATTCTATTTAAGTGAAATAATTTAGACTAATCTATTCTTCAAAGGAACGGGTCGTGATCTACGGGTACGGCCGTGCTCTTATAAGATAGACCATATCTTAATTATTTTGCACTACTAATTATCTATTTAGTTAAATTTATAAATTTATTTCAAGATAATCGCTAAAGTCCCTGTGGAATCGATCCCTTACTCTCACTATTCTATTAGTGAAATTAAGGTGTTTTAATCGTTGCGCTACGACACGCATAAGATTTTGGCGCTGTTGTCGAGGACTTAAGTGCATTATTTAAAAAAAAAATATTATAAAAAAATTAAAAAATTTTGATTAATTTTCTCTTAATTCTTATTTTTTTTTTTTTGAATAGTTATTGTCTCTTTATTATTTTTGTTACCTTAATTGTTAGAATTTCATATTTTCTTTTTAACATAAAAAAAATTTATTACTTTTCTTCTTGTTACAAATCCACTTTTAACCTAATCAAATTTCCTTTTAATTAACTTACCTTAAAAAAAACTGAAAGAAAACCCTAAGACACCTTCCATAAAACATAATTAATTTAAGAAAAAAATATATAAAAAAATAAAATATATAAAATAATTATTTATTTCTATACTTAGATTGACTTAGGTAAAGTTATTTTCTAAAAAAACTTAAATTCTTCCATTGACATCTCATAATTTATTAGGAAATTAGAAACCTAATCACAAAAATCTTTTAAAAAAAGTAATTAGATTAATTTTGTTTGATAATTTCAAGAGCTGGACATCTGCTTGTTGCATAGCATTTTCATAATTAACTTTAAGGGCACAACCCCTAATCAAGATAAGGTGGGGATTTCATCACCCTTCCTTGGCCCACAAACCACATCCTTCATTTTGCATTAATCCAAACCTTTAACTCTAAAATTAACTAGACGTCAGCCCCTAAGGAACTCAAGCTCAATAGAACAAGGCACCCAAAAGAGTTGGACCGGGCCGAGATTAACTGCTTAACTGGTGTCTAGAAAAGGAAAGGAAAGTGGTTACTTAATTGGTTCCGTTCGCTTACCTAGTAAGCAACGGGGGGACCCCCACTGACCTTACTCTTAACTGGCTAGTTGATCAGCTAATTTTTGACTTGAAGGGCTCCAAGGCGGTCTTGGAAGTTAGGAGCTGTCTAGATCTATGGTAAACCTAGAATAGAGAGTCTAATCTTTGTTAACTTGATTGCTAAGAATTATTAAACCCTAATTAAATTATTCATTGCTCTTAGCTCTAGGAATCTTTTAGGGTATTTTCTTTAGAATCCCTCTTTTTCTTCTATTATAATAATATAATATAATATAATATAATATAATATAAAAAAAAAAAACTGAATTATTGTTTGCTTAGAGTCATTGTTAAGGTGTATGCTTGGTCGCCGATCGTTGCAACCTAACCTTAAACCCTTAGATCCTGAGATAGAAAGAACTATTAGAGCAAATAGACTCAGAATTATGGATCTTAGTAACAAAAATAATCAACCACTACAGTTAAAGAGTATTTCACTCCTTTAAGGTATACCTACTCTCCCTGCATTCAAGTGCCTCTAGTAGAGGTTGTCCAATACGAAATTAAGTCAAGTGTAATCCAAATGTTACCATCTTTCTATGGACTTACAAATGAGGATCCCTACAAACACTTAGATGAATTCTTGGAAATTTGCTCAACTGTCAAGATTCAAAATTTCTCTGATGATGCACTTAGGCTTAAGTTATTCCCTTTTTCCCTAAAAGATAAAGCCAAGTATTGGTTAAATTCACTAGACACTGTTATAATTTCAACTTGGGATCATCTTCAGAGAGAGTTTCTTAAGAAATATTTTCCTATAGGAAAAATGAATCAAATTAGAAAAGCCATAACAAGTTTTTTCCAGATAGATGGAGAAATGTTCCATGAGACATGGGAGATTTAAAGAACTGATTAGAAAATGTCCACATCATGCCATTCCAAATGGCAATTGGCTCAGTGCTTTTATGTTGGTTATCAGAAAAGCATAGGCAAATGGTGATGCTTCATGTGGTGGGACATTTATGTTAAAAAATAAACATGAAGCTTGGCAACTCTTTGAGACATTAAGTGAGAATTTATTACATCACATGTCAGTTGCTCGTCGAGACCCTCCCATAGGACCTAAAAGAGGTTAAATATATAAAATAGGTCATTCTACATATCTACTAAGGTAGATGAATTATCCCATAAACTTGACCGAATTCTACAAGTTGAAACATCTCTTCCCCATCTACTCAATTACATGAGGTCTGCATAATTTGTTCGAGTCCAACCCATTCTATAGGTGAATGTCCAGCTGCATACCAATTTCCTGAACTTGTTCAAGAGCAAGCCCACCAAGCCCAAACCCGATTAGCTCCTAGAACAGGAAATGATCCATATGCAAATACTTACAATCCTGGTTGGTAAAATCACCCAAATTTTTCTTGGAAACCTCAACCTGTAACCAATTCATCATCGATCAGAACTAATTATCAAAAAACCAATTTTAGAAGCATGTCATATTCACAATATCCAAACATCCCACAACCTCCACCAAATAATCATCCTACTTTCGAAGACAAAGTGTTACAAGCATTGAAAGGGCTAGAAATGAATACTCAAATCCTTCACTCCCACACACAATCTATTGCAAAACTAGAAACTCAGATAGGTCAATTAGCCATAGCATTCAGTAGAAGGGAGGAGGGTAAGTTACCTAGTCAATCTATCGATAACCCAAAAGGACAATTCATGGCTGAAGGTTCCAATAGTCCTAACAAATTCCCAGAACATGCTAAATCAATCATGACTCTCAGAAGTGGAAAAACATTGAATCCACCTGAACCAACCCAGAAATTAGAAGTGGCTAAACTAGAAAAGAGAAGAAATGAAGAAGAAAAGGAATTAATGATCAAGCAATCATACCTAAAGCCCCATTCCCTAGTGCTTTAGAATCTCCTTTGTCTTCAGATAAGAAGAATATAAAAATGAATGAGATGCTTGAGTTATTTAAGCAAGTCCAAATAAACTTACTTCTTCTCGATGCTATCAAGCAAGTTCCGACTTATGCCAAATTTT
Source organism: Calamus simplicifolius (assembly GCA_900491605.1). NCBI lineage: Eukaryota > Viridiplantae > Streptophyta > Magnoliopsida > Arecales > Arecaceae > Calamus > Calamus simplicifolius. The sequence goes on along the minus strand of UESW01003299.1, from coordinate 70,516 downwards.
TGAAGGATCTATGCACACAAAAACGGAAAGCAAAGTCACAAATACCAAAAAAGATCCATTTGACTGAGCAAGTTAGCTCAGTTGTTCAGCAAATAACCCCACCCAAATTAAAAGATCCTGGTACCCCGATTATATCATATGTCATAGGAAACTTCACAATCAAGAAAGCATTATTAGATTTGGATGCGAGTGTAAACCTTCTCCCAAGTTCAGTGTATAAGTTATTCGGATTTGGAGAATTGAAACCCACGACAGTAACACTACAATTGGCAGATAGATCAGTCAAAAACCTCGTGGAATATTGGAAGATGTATTAGTAAAGGTAGATGAATTCTATTTTCCTGTCGACTTTCTTGTGTTAGATATGAATCTAGTGGTAATCCTAACCCAAATTCCCATCATCCTTGGACGACCTTTTCTAGCTACCGCTAATGCATGTATAAATTGTAGAACAGGTGTGATGGATGTATCTTTTGGAAAAAGAAGATGAGATTAAATATTTTTAATGCTTCCCAAGGACCACCTGTGTATGATTTAAATGAAGTAAACATGATAGAGGAAGTAGTAGATAAGAAATTCCAAAGTTTGCTTGATTCGGATCCTTTACAAACATGTCTTACACATTTTGGAATAGATGACTTTGATATTGATGAGTATACCAAAGAGATAAACATGTTATTAGAACCACCTAAGTTCGACACCATCCCTCCTTGGACTATAAAATATGAACCACTTCCAACTAAACCAAGTCCTTTAATACCATCCTTGGAAGAACCACCCCAACTAGAATTGAAACCTCTTCCAGATGACTTAAAATATTCATTCCTTGGACCCAATGATACCCTTCCAGTAATCATTGCATCTACCCTAACCTCTGAGCAAGAAGATAAATTGGTAGATGTACTTAAAGAACATAAAGAGGCAATTGGATGGACAATAGCTGATCTTAAGGGAATTGACCCTTCCGTTTGCATGCACCATATTCATAGTGAAATTGAAGCCAAACCACATAGAGACATGCAACGAAGGCTAAATCCAAACATGAGGGATGTTGTTAAGAAAGAAGTAGTAAAATGGCTTGATGCTGGTATATTTATCCAATTTCAGATAGTCAATGGGTCAGTCCAATCCAAGTAGTACCTAAAAAATCGGGTATTACCGTGATTAAAAATGAAAAGGGCGAATCAATTCCTACTCGCACATCAACTAGTTGGAGAGTGTGTATAGATTATCGAAAGTTGAATGCGTGACTAGGAAAGACCACTTTCCTTTGCCTTTTATCGATCAAATTCTAGAACGGCTAGCGGGACAAAGTTTCTTTTGTTTCTTAGATGGATATTCAGGATACAATCAAGTCCCAGTATTTCTGCAGATCAAGAAAAGACCACCTTCACTTGTCCCTTTGGAACATTTGCCTTTAGACGTATGCCGTTTGGTCTTTGTAATGCACCAGCCACTTTTCAACGATGTATGTTGGCCATATTTTCTGATATGATTGGTCAATTTTTGGAAGTATTTATGGATGATTTTTTAGTTTTGGTGCATCATTTGATAGCTGCCTCGAGAACTTGACTAAGGTACTGAAACGATGTATGGAAATGAATTTAGTCCTAAGTTGGGAGAAGAGCCATTTTATGGTTCGTGAGGGAATTGTGCTTGGACACATTGTTTCAGAGCGAGGTATTGAGGTTGATAAAGCCAAGGTTGAATTGATCTCAAATCTACCACCCCCAACCTCAGTTAAACAAGTACGATCTTTCCTTGGTCATGCTGGTTTTTATAGACGTTTCATCAAAGATTTCAGTAAAATTTCTCGACCATTGTGTAATTTGTTGACCAAAGATAGTTCTTTTAATTTTGATGAAGATTGTCTAACAGCCTATAACATCCTTCGAACTGCTTTGACCACTGCACCAATTATCAAGCCCCCAGATTGGACCATACCTTTCGAAATCATGTGTGATGCTTCTGATTATGCTGTAGGGGCAGTTCTAGGACAGAAACTCAATCGAGAACCTCATGTAATTTATTATGCTAGCAAAACTCTTTCAGATGCACAAATGAACTATACTACCACTGAAAAAGAATTACTAGCAGTTGTGTTTGCCCTAGAAAAGTTTAGATCATATCTGTTAGGGTCTAAGGTTTTAGTTTATTCAGATCATGCAGCGTTGAGGCATCTTATATCAAAAAAGGATACAAAACCCAGACTGATTAGATGGATCCTTCTACTACAAGAATTTGATCTAGAAATCTTAGATAAGAAGGGTTCTGAAAATATGGTAGCAGATCATATCTCTAGGATCTCAGTGGAATACAATAAAGAAATAATCAGAGATAAGTTTCCTGATGAGCAAGCTATTCTCAATTTCCCATAGCAGTCTTCCCTGGTTTGCCCACATTGTGAATTATTTGGCAACAGGAAAAGTACCTTCCCACTGGACAAAACAAGAAAAAGATAGATTTTTCTCACAAATCAAATATTACTTTTGGGAAGACCCTGAATTATTTAAGTACTGTTCAGATCAGGTGATTAGGCGATGTGTTCCCGAAGAGTGAATTCAAAAGTATACTTAACTTCTGTCATTCTCTTGCCTGTGGAGGACATTTTAGTGGAAAGAAAACTGCAGCAAAGGTACTACAAAGTGGGTTTTATTGGCCAACTCTTTTTAAAGATGCACATGAATTTAGCCGTAATTGTCTCCAATGTCAACAAACAGGAAATATATCTCGAAAAGACATGATGCCCCTAAACCCTATCTTGGTTGTAGAAATTTTTGATGTATGGGGTATTGATTTTATGGGCCCATTTCCTTCCTCTTTTGGATTTGAATACATTCTAGTGGCAGTTGATTATGTGTCAAAATGGATTGAAGCCATGGCAACTCGAACCAATGACCATAAAGTTGTAATCAAGTTTATTCAGCATAATATCCTTAGTCGTTTTGGATGCCCAAGGGCTATAATTAGTGATGGGGGTACACATTTCACGAATAGACACTTTGAAGGATTAATGAACAAATATGGAATTACTCATAAGGTAGCTACACCTTATCATCCCCAAACTAGTGGCCAAGTTGAAATATCAAATAGAGAAATTAAACATATCCTTGAAAAAATGGTGAGACCTGATAGGAAAGATTGGTCAGAACGTTTGGATGATGCATTATGGGCTTATCGTACTGCATTTAAAACTCCCATAGGAATGTCTCCCATATCGGCTTGTATTTGGAAAAGGCCTGCCATTTACCTATAAATTGGAACACCGTGCATTTTGGGCCATCAAGCAATTTAATTATGATATGAAAAATGCATGTGTCAATAGAAACTCCAATTGAATGAGTTAGAAGAGCTACGAAATGATGCATATGAAAGCTCAAAAATTTATAAAGAACGAACCAAAGCATATCATGACAAATTTATTAGTAGAAAATTTTTTGAACCAAATCAAAAAGTATGGCTTTACAATTCAAGATTACACCTTTTCCCTNAATTGAATGAGTTAGAAGAGCTACGAAATGATGCATATGAAAGCTCAAAAATTTATAAAGAACGAACCAAAGCATATCATGACAAATTTATTAGTAGAAAAATTTTTGAACCAAATCAAAAAGTATGGCTTTACAATTCAAGATTACACCTTTTCCCTGGAAAACTTCGTTCACGATGGAATGGACCTTTTATAGTAACTCAAGTATTTCCCCATGGAGCTGTAGAGCTTAAAGACCCCAAGCAAGGAAATACATTCAAAGTAAATGGCCAACGTTTGAAACCATATATAGAAGAAATTAATGATGGAGAAATTGTTGAATCAATTGATCTTGTGAACCCAACATTATCATAATAAGTAGCACAGTCTGGCTGAAGACTTTAAACTTAGCGCTCTTGGGAGGCAACCCAGTTTATTAGTTATTTTTAACTTTCTTCTTTTAGTTCTTTTTTATGACCAGAGAAGAGCAACAAAGCAGATTGAAAGAAGATGGCAACAATGAAACTTCCAACCTTCAAATACTCTACCAGGTAGTATCTTTCCTTGAAATTAATTTTTCTTCCATTAGGGACAATGGAAATTAAGTTGGGGGGAGGAAAAAGAATAAGTAAATCCTCGAGTAAAACTATAATCAGATGTGTGTACCAAATTCTGTCTCGATTTGAAGTTAATCAAGCAGTCTATTAATGAATTAATGGTTAGATTATTTTTGAAATACTGAGGAATAAATTATTAAGAAAACCTAATAAAAGGTAGGGTTTAGCCCAGAAAAATTTTTAGAATAATTTCAGACCCTCCTGACCACTGATCTTAATAGTACAATCTACTTAATAAGGGTATGGGTGAAAATGTTATTCAAAAAAAAAAAAAAAATCTCTCTTAAAGTTAATAGATTAGGTTCTTAGCATTTTCACTGAGTAACCGGGCCCCGTCACCTAAGAAAGTGATGTTGTTCGCGTAAAAAGGTGAGAATGTAAAAGAACCTAAGTAGAGTCAGTCCTACCTAAAGCCTTTTTGACTCGAGTCAGTAAGTCCGAGGGGTGTTTTACACCTAATGCCCTAAAACCAATTGGTTTGGGAGCCATTGGCCTAAAGCTCGCTACAAGGGTTAATTAGAAAGCAAGGGGTTAGGACATTGCACTGACTTTACACATAAATAAATAAATAAATAAGGGAACAAATTACAAAAGACATTACACCCAACCCAAATTAAGTTAGAAGACTTAATTAGAGAAGTGGAAAGTTGGTGAAGGAAGACTTCTATAAATTCTTATGGACTACACTTTATCACTAAATGGGTAACTTAATAATCCAATGAAGTACCTCCCTTATGATCTAACCAGAAATTTTTAAGAATTGTAAGATAACTATCAATTCTTGGACTAGCTTGGTACATATTTGCTCGAGGACGAGTAAGATTCAAGTTGGGGGGAGTGATAAACGCATAAATAATTATCACTAAACCTATTAATTAATAATTCAACGTATCTATTATTATTTAATATTTTAATATTTTATATAATATTTTAGATAAAACCTTATCAATTTGAAGAGCTCGATTTTAGGAATTTAACGACGCAAAAGGCACTCGAATCGGACTTAAAACGAGCTCATAATTAATTTTATAAGGATTTAGCAAATTTAAAGCAAAGTCGGCAAACCCATTGCCGACTTCATCTCATCCTAATCAAATCTAATCTTTTCCTCCGCCAATTAAGGAATAAATTGGATAGGAATTATCAAATTGGAAGAATTAAATTCATCTAAAGGAATTTTGATTTTATCCGAGATTTTCTCACGCCGCTCGTTGCTCCGCATCATCTCTTTTGGCAACAATTGCTTCTCCGCGTCTAGGCCACGTCCGGGCTTCTACAAATAGCAGGGAGGTTTGTTTAGGGAGAGAAGTCGGTGAAGGCTCATCCGTTCGTGGTGTGGAGAAGATTCCGTTTGTGGGCGTTCTTCTTGGAGGCTCAGCCGTTCGTGGGCATTTTTCTTGGAGAAAGCTCTGTTCCCAGGCGTCTGTAAAGGAAGAAAGGCGGGCTCGGTTCAGCCTGTCTCCAAACCGTTCATCCCATCTTTGGTTTGGTGTAGGGAGAATTTATTGCTTTCTTATTGCCTTCTTAATGTCATGACTTTTTAATTTATATAAAATAAAGTTTCTATTCATGTTTAATTATTATTAAATTATATTTAAGTGAAAATAATCTTAGACTGATCTCTGCTTAAAAGGGACGGGCCGTGATCTACGGATACGAGCTGTGCTCTTATAAGATAGACCATATCTTATTATTTTGCACTACTAATTATCTACTTAGTTATCTATTTAGTTAAATTTATAAATTTATTTCAAGATAATCGCTAAAGTCCTGTGGAATCGATCCCTTACTCTCGCTATTCTAATAGTGAAATTAAGGTGTTTTAATCGTTGCGCTACGATACGCATCAGACTCTAATGAACTTAAAGGCCAAAAGAAAGAAGAGACATGAAGATGAACTCATATATTGTAGCCACATCCTCAATGCATTGTCGGATCGCCTCTACGATCTCTACACCAACACCCAATCTTTGTGGAAGATTTGGAATGCGCTTGAATTCAAGTATAAGGCCAAGGAAGAAGGTACTAAAAAATTTCTCATCTTTAAGTACTTTAATTTCAAGATGAATGATGAGAAAGCAATTCTTGTACAAGTGCATGAGTTGCAAATTATTGTCAACAAATTGGTGGCGGTAAAGATAGAGGTTTCCGAACCTTTTCAAGTAGGTGCGATTATTGCAAAGTTGCCATCATCTTGGAATGGATTTAGAAAGAAACTGCTTCACAACTTCGAGGATTATTCCTTGGAACAATTGCAAAAATACCTTCGAATCAAGAAGGAATCGAGGGTGCATGAAAAGATCGAGAAAGTGGATTTTGGTACTTCAAAGGCAAATACTATGAACAATCCTAAGAAGTTCAAGAAAATGAAAGAGAACAAACTCTTCTAAAAGGGATCAAGATAAGTTCAAGAAATCCAACAAAAATAAGTCCAATGTAAGTTGCTTTGTATGTGGCAAATATGGGCACTTTGCTCGTGATTGCAGGCACCGAAAGGAGCAAACCAATAAAGCAAATGCAACCAAAGTAGATGATGAGATCGTAGCCACCGTGAGCGAAGTCATGGTGGCCAAAGGCAAGGTTCCCGATTGGTGATATGATACTTGTGCCACCGTCCATGTTTCCTATGACAAGTCACTTTTCAAAACTTATGTGGATATCACCAATGGACAAAAAATATAAATGAACAATGAAGGCCGGTCCAAGGTGCTTAGAAAAGAAAGCATGGATCTTCACTTCACATCCGGCAAGAAGATCACTTTGATCAATATGCTGTATGTGCCGGATATGAATAGGAATCTTGTTAGTGGGGATTTATTGGGCAAACCAGGGATTAAAAATATATTTGAGTTGAAAAACTTATACTATCCCGTAATGATGTTTTTTGTTGAAAAAGTCTATTCTACTAATGGAATGGTCAAGCTTTGTATTGTTAATAATAATAATAATAATAGTGTGTCTTCTGCTTATATTGATAATTTATTACTTTATGGCATGGTAGATTAGCACATATTGGTATTAGCACTATGAAAGATTAATTAAATATTGCATGATTTCTTGCAATGTTGATAAGTTTAATAAATATGAAATTTGCATTAAATCAAAGATAACTAAGAAGCCATTTCATAGTGTAGAAAGAAATACTAATTTGCTAGAACTTGTGCATAGTGATATTTGTGAGTTAAATGGTATGTTAACTAGAGATGGTAATAGATATTTCATTACTTTTATTGTTGATTACTCTAGATATACATACATTTACTTACTTAAGCACAAAGATGAGGCTTTCCATGCTTTTAAAGTTTATAAAGTAGAAGTTAAAATTAATTAGGTAGAAATATTAAAATCCTTAGAAGTATAGGGGTGGAGATATTTTTCTAATGATTTTAATGTGTTTTGTGAACAAAATGGAATCATACATGAGTGTTCTGCACTACGCACATCCGAACAAAATGGGTTAGCATAATATAAAAATAGAACATTTTTAGAGATGATAAATGCCATGTTGTTGCATGCAGAATTGCCTTTTAATTTATGGGATGAAGTATTATTATTTTATGTCATATTCTTAATAGAATTTCTACTAAAAAGAATAAGACCTCTCCATATGAGTTATGAAAAGGTAGAAAGCCTAATATAGGCTATTTTAAAGTGTGGGAGTATCTTGCTTATTGCAAGAACACAATCCTAAAAGGACCAAGTTGGGTCTGGTGAAATTATATGCGCTTTTGTAAGATATGCTACAAATAGCAAAGCCTATAGCCTCCTTAATTTAAAGTCTAATATGATAATAGAATCTAGAGATATCGAGTTCTTTGAGAATTTGATCACTTTCGAAAAGAATTCTCAAAGTACCACAAATGAAGATTCTTACGAGGAGAATACATCAAAGGTTGTTGAAGAAGAACAACCAAAACTTCAAAAAGTAAGAGAATCCGAAAAGTTAAGGATTTAGGATCCGAAGAGATAGATTATTAACTCATTTCTTTCTATTTGGTAGAAGGAAGTCGAAAGAATTTTGTTCGTAAAGTACCTATTGTTCTTCAAGTGAAAAACGATCCTTAAACTTTTAAGGAAGCAATGGCTTCGAGAGATTTGCTTTTGGAAGGAAGCTATTAAGATGAGATATATTCTATTACGTCAAACTACACTTAGCTTGTCGATTTACCTAAAGGGTCTAAGCTATTGGTTGTAAATAGATGTTTAAGAAGAAGTATCATAGTGAAGGTACTTTAAACACATACAAAGCTATATTAGTAGCTAAAGGTTTTCGATAAAAAAAAGGAATTGACTATTTTGATACATATGCATCTGTAGCTAAAATAACAACAATTAGAGTATTGTTTGCATTGGCTTTATTGCACAACCTTTATGTTCATCAGATGGATATCAAAATGACATTCTTAAATGGTGATCTCGATGAGAAGGTCTACATGGAACAACCTAAGGGTTTTGTTCTATCGGGTAATAAACATAAAGTGTATAAGCTTGTTATATCCTTATATGGATTGAAACAAGCGCCCAAACAATGGCATAAGAAGTTTGACTTTGTCATACTATCAAATGGATTTGTTCATAACATTTCTGACAAGTGTTTATATACTAAAGTGCATGGTGACCTTGTGGTATATATGTGTCTTTATGTTAATGATATGTTGATCATTAGCAATGAAATGAAAGGCATACAAGAAATGAAGAGGTTTCTATCATCCACTTTCAAGATGAAATATATTGGACAAGTTGACACTATTTTGGGCATCAAAGTGAAACAAAATAGTAGGGGTTTTGAACTTAGTCAATCATATTATATTGAGAAAATGTTACACAAGTTCAAACATTTGAAGTTCAAAAAGTGAATACCCCATTCAATCCAAGTCTTAAGCTTGAAAAGAATAGTGGATGAACCATGGCTCAACTTGAGTATACAAGTGCTATTGGTTGTCTAATGTATTTGATGCAATGCACTAGACTCAACATAGCATTTGCAGTCAGTAAGCTGAGTAGGTTTACTAGCAATCCAAGTGTTGAGCATTGGAAGGCTATTGGTAGAGTCTTCGGTTATCTTTTAGTTTTGAAAACCAAAAGGCTAAGTCTACAATACTCTAAATTTTCTACTGTATTGGAAGGATATACCGATACAAGTTGGATATCGAGTGTGGGAGATAATAAATCTACCACTGGTTGGGTGTTTACACTAGCGGGTAGTGCAATATCTTGAAAATTCAAGAAACAAACTTGCATTACACACTCAACAATGAAGTCAGAGTTTGTGGTCTAGCTTCAGCAGGACATGAGGCTGAGTGGTTAAGGGATATTCTATTGAAAATCCCATTGACTTGTGAAAATATTTCAACCATAACGATACATTATGATAGCCAAGCCACTTTAGTCAGAGTGTACAGTAAAGTGTACAATGAAAAGTCTAGACACAGTAGTCTGAGACATGAGTATTGAGTGTGAGGCCCTCCTTAAAGATCCCACATCGGGTAGAGGAGAGAAGGGTGAGTGATTTATATGTAGTAAAGCAAGAAGGACAAGGTACCAATTGGATCCCTTTTGGGTTGTGGTGGCCCAAGTTGGTGTAGACCTTGTCCGTCTTGCTTTCTTGTAATGAAACGGACCCAGGGCCTGGGTCGTTACAATATGGTATCAGAGCCATGCACCAACCAGAAGTGCAGGATCTAAGTGCCACACAGGGCAAAGTGCTACATCCATGGAGGATGGGAGCCATCTCTTGACCTGTGAGGGCCACTTCTAGATCTTTGCCTACATGGTGGTTGCCTCTGGCGACAAGGACGTTGCCTCTTTAAGAGAGTAGATTGTGAGGCCCTCCTTAAATATCCCATATCGGGTAGAGAAGAAAAGGGTGAGTGATTTATATGGAGTAAAGCAAGAAGGACAAGGTACCAATTGGATCCCTTTTGGGCTGTGGTGGCCCAAGTTAGTGTGGACCTTGTTCGTCTTGCTTTTTTGTAACGAAACAGACCTGGGGCCCGGATCGTTACAGTGAAGAAATTAATCAAGGATGGAATAATTTCTCTCACTTTTGTACGATCAAGTTATAATCTAGCTGATCCACTTACTAAACCTCTTACAAGAGATTTAGTGAAAATGACTTCCAAAGAGATGGGTCTAAAACTCCTTGAGTAAAAGTTCACCAATGATGGCAACCCAACCTAATACTAGAAAATGACTAGTCTTAGATTCAATGGGTAACATAAGTCATTGATAAGTGGATTGTAGCTGCACTTAGTATATAGTGCTGACTGTTACAAGTTGGAGGGTTAAGTTTTTTAAACTCTTAATGAAGTTCTGTTGGTCCAGATAGCAACCCAAGAGGGGGGGTGAATTGGGTTTTTCAAAAATTTAATCTCTTTTGAAGAATAACCCCCAGCGGAAATAAAAACTTAGATTCACACAAATTAAAGCATAATATGCACAAATAGAGAGTTAAAGATAAAGAGACAATCACGGCAAACACAAGAGATTTTACAGTGGTTCGGTGTACCTACACCTACGTCCACTCCCAAGTACCTCTTGGGTCCACACTATAATCAATCTGATTACATCAGAGTTGTTTTGCAAGCACACAACTCGAACTTGTTGTTTTTCCGGGTGCACAACGAACCCAGCTGGTTTTCAAGGCTCACCAGCACAAAACCTAACACCACAAGCTAATGTTGCACAAGGCTAACAGCCTCAACTGAATCAATCACCAGATTGACCCAGCAAACAATATTTGTTTTACAAGATAAACAGCTCCTCCTATGAGCAAATATACAATAATGAAACAAGATAAAAGGATAGATATCAAAGCCTGATTCACAGATCTTGGTGGCTTCTTCCTTCTCTTCCTTTGAATGGATCTTCCTTCAAGATGCTCTTGAGACTCAGAAGATCAGAAAACTAGGGCTTCTTTCTTCCCTTGAGATTTCTTCGAAATAGAACAACAAAAGCTTGGAATCTCTCTCTTTTCTTTTGGGGAATCAGTATGAACTTTCCTTACGAGTTTTCTCTCTTTTCTCCTTTTGATATTCTGATGGATTTCACAGATTTCTCTCTATTCTTTTCTTTTTGTCTCTCTTTTTCTATTCTTGTTCATTTTTTTGGATACAGCAAACCTCTTCTTATAGTTCCCGATTAATCCATAAATAGTTTAAAACTATCCATTAGAAACAAGTGTAAGAAGGATTAGAATCAAAAATAGCAATAGCCGTTGGGATTAAAAAAGATAAAGATAAGTTTAGAGTCGTTCTGATAGTTCTGGAGCCGCGTCTAACATTCTGGAGTCGGCTCTAACTTTTCTGGAGTCGGCTCTAACTCAAAATCTTTAATCCACTCGATCTGGAGTCATCTCTGACTTTTCTGGGGTCGACACAAAAATCTTTTGGAGTCGACTCTAACAGTCCGGGAGTCAACTCTAAGTCGTGGCCTGAAAAATCATCGTTCTGTCTTTTCTGTTGGAGTCAGCTCTAACAGTTTCGGAGTCGACTCTAAGTCTGTGCCGTTTTTCGGAGTCGATTCTGCGATTCCATGTGTCGACTCTAATGTCTGCAATCTTACCTTGACATTAGATTCGAACTAGAACTTAATTTATCTTATGATTTTGATTAATAGAACATATATAAACTGAAAAATTAAACCAAAATCATTAGTAACTTCAAATGTTATACTCAAATAGTTTGTTAATCATCAAAATTCTCAATTGGGTCAACAATCTCCCCCTTTTTGATGATGACAAAAACTTTGAGTATATGCATTAAAAATTCATTTGAATTAAGAATTATAGACATTGTTAAAGCTTAGAACTTCCTAACAGAGAATTTGATGCCAATATTCAAAATGAATCAAAAAAAGATACATGACATCAATCAAAATGATTTAACTTTTATATGAAAAAATTATTAAGCTCCCCCTGCATTGAATAACTCCCCCTATGTAGATAAACTGAATTCAATTGAATCATTTTTTATTAGAATCTCAAAATTTTTCTCCCCCTTTGTAGATATGCAAAAAAATCTTATATTCTTTTATTTTCTTTCTCTTTCTCTTATATGCATATACAATTATCTCTCTCCCTTTTTTGTTATCAGCAATAAGGTAAATTTTAAATACAAAAAAGGTTATCAGAGCGGGGTCGTTGGTTCAATTAATCATAGAGATAGTAAACTAATTCATTGAATTTCAATCAATCAATCATAGATAAATTTGCAATAAAAGTGTAATTGTATTCCAAAGCAAGATTCATTACATGTGTTACAGTAAAGACATATTCAAGTATGTAATTCCTAGATACATGCTATCAAAGCAAGAAGGCAAGAAATCCTAAGATACATCCTAGGATAGGGTATCAAATCAAACATGCTTATACACAATTTTCTTTAAATGTCCAATCATTTTCATAATATCATCTTTTGAGTCTTCTTAAAACTTTCAAGACAAGCTTCAATTTGAGAAACGGCGAGGTCGATATCTTTCTTTAGTTCACTGGTAGCATGAAGATAAGTTCCAGAACCGTCTGCAATGCCTTCCATCCTTTCAAAAATCTTGTGAAGATCAGTGCTAAAGGATTCTACTGAATTGCTAATGGAAAAAGAAATCATGTCAAGCCTTGAATTGATCTCTTCCTTCAACTGATTAAACTCCTCTCTCAACTTACACATATCATTTGTTCTTTGACTATCATACTCAGCCAGCAAAGCTCTGAGCTGACCTATTTGCTCCTCAGAAAATCTTTCAGATGCCAAAGCTGACTGATGTAAAGGGTGAGTGCTTGGTCCAGCCACTGAGGGTCCAGCAGTAGATGGTCCAGCAGAAGATGGTCCAGGAATAGATGGTCCAGGAATATCCTCTCCTCTGACCTCCTCAACTCTAACTTCTTCTGCTCTGGTCTCTTGTCCTCTTTTTATCCAATTTTTATTCTCTTTTCTAAAGCCCATGCGGTGAATTGTAGAGACACTATAGTAATCAGTATGCCTTAATTTTTTTAGTGGCTCGTTATCCATTATTAGCACACCTTGGCTTCTAAAGACTAAGGTTAGTATCATACCATACGCAGTGTTGATCTTTTCTTAGTTGCTGCTTCTGCCATATTACCAATCATCATACCGGCAAGCTTAACAGGTCTTCCAGTGAAAAACAGTCCATCAACAAGATGTCTCGCTCCGAGACATACTCAAACCTTCCAATTTTAGGAAATAAAATTCTTCCACAAATATTGTGAAGTAACCTGAGTTCCAAATTAAGTTGATTAGCCAAGATTTCTTCAAACTCAGAAACTTCTCTCCCTAACATCCTAGATAGGGCACCTCCTCTGTCATCATGTTGATATTCAACTAGACCAATAGTCGGCATCTCCAATAGATTTCCAAGAGTCTCGGCCGTGATAATCACTTTAGTTCCTCTTACAAAACTCACTAAGCCTCCCTCTCCTCTACATAAATCATTGTAAAATTCTCTCACAATGGCAGGGTATGTAGGGACATCCAAAGAACATACTTTCTCCCATTCCATTTCTTTCAACAAACGACCAATAGCAAGCCCTCTGAAGCAAAAAAGTTAAAATCTACTTTTCTTCTGGTAGTAATGGCCTTACCCGCTAATTGGTTTACTCGTAGAGAAGATGGTGAGGGTGGAGAGTCATCTTGAGTGGCAGATGAAGAAGATGACGAAGGTTGCCTCCGATTTGAACGGCGCTTCGTCGGAACAGTCGATCCACCATGATAGCACGCCTTTTAGGAGCCATGGGATTCGATTGGAATGAGTTCTTGAGAAATTTAAGTGATTTGGAGGGATTGAAATTGGTTTGGAATGGTTTGGAAAGGTTTAGGAGACGATAGGTTTCGTTTGGGGTCGACTCCGCCTTTTTTATTTTGACCTAGTTCCACTTAGAGTCGACTCCCGAAACCGAGGTGTCGGCTCCGAACCAGAGAATCTGTCAGCGCTCGAATTAGAGTCGCTCTACAGAAGCCAGAATCGGCTCTAATTGCTCAGACATAACATCAAATATGAAGGTGTCGACTCCACAACAGTTTCAGTGAAAAATACGAATTTCAAGGATCTGAAACTAATTAAATTAATCATCAAACTCTAGATAAGTGTTCCTTATCAATTGGGGAAACAATAAATCAAATTTCTAGATAAATTTTCTTATTGGACATAGAGGATTTTCAAGAAATTAATGAAGTCTAGATAGTTGTTGTCCTTAAGAGTTTCAGAAATCATTCTAAAGGATCACAAACTCCTAATTCTCCTCTAAGATAACAAAATCTTTCCTCACTCAAAGGTTTGGTAAAAATATCAGCTAATTGATCATTAGTATTAACAAGACAAACATCTTTGTTAGTTACATGTTCTCTAATAAAGTGATGTCTAATTTCAATGTGTTTAGTTCTTGAATGTTGAATTGGATTCTTAGTTAGATTAATGGCACTAGTATTATCACATTTAATAAGGATTTATCAAGTATGATACCATAATCTTCAAGTTGTCACTTAATCCAAAGGATTTGAGCACAGCAACTTTCAACTGCAACATACTCTGCCTCAACAGTGGATAATGCAACCGAATTTTGCTTCTTGCTAAACCAAGAGATTAAGTTACTTCCTAAAAGTTGGCATGCCCCACTT
>UESW01003299.1:0-53310 GCA_900491605.1 Calamus simplicifolius | reverse complement strand
TTGTAATTCTAAAATGTTAGAATAAAAAATCCTGGTGATTCTGGTGTTAGCGGAAGCTTGGTGGATCTTGGAGGAAGATTCAAGTGAGAGGATTCAAGATCAGCAAAGCTATTTTTCCGCGAGCTAGCACTCCCGGAAATCTGATCATTCGGGGCTTCGCGTGGACGATACTAGAGGCCGGACGATTGAACGACTGCAGAGCAATAAGGATTTTACCTACTGTTCTTAAGGTAAGTGATTTGATCCCTATATCTTAAGGCAGGCTTCAAGATAATAGTGTGACTAGTCATCTTGAAGATCAAGATATGATCTTGATATTTTTATATGCATATTTAGATCAAACGACCCTGAATATATAGGCAAAGATATGATCTTGATGCATATTAGATAGATTAATATGTAATCTTTTAATTTCCGCAATGATAATAGTTATCAATTTTTAAAATATGCATGCCTCGGAGACTATTTCTTCCTACAATAATTACTTTAGTTCCTCTTACAACACTCACTAAGCCTCCCTCTCCTCTACATAAATCATTATAAAATTCTCTCACTAGGGCAGGGTATGTAGGGACATCCAAAGAACAGACTTTTTCCCATCCCATTTCCTTCAACAAATGCCCAATAGCAAAGCCCTCCGAAGCAAAAAAGTTAAAATCTACTTTTCTTCCGGTAGTAATGGCCTTACCCGCTAATTGGTCAACTCGTGGAGAAGATGGTGAGGGTGGAGAGTCATCTGAGTGGCAGATGAAGAAGATGACGAAGGTTGCCTCCGATTTGAACGGCGCTTCGTCGGAACAGTCGAACCACCAATGATAGCACGCCTTTTGGGAGCCATGGGATTCGATTGGAATGAGTTATTGAGAGATTTGAGGATTTGGAGGGATTGAATCGGTTTGGAACAGTTTGAAAAGGTTTAGGAGACGATAGGTTTCGTTTGGGGTCGACTCCGCCCTTTTTATTTTGACCTAGTTCCACTTAGAGTCGACTCCCAAAACGAGGTGTCGGCTCCGAACCAGAAATCTGTCAGCGCCCGAATTAGAGTCGGCTCTACAGAAGCCAGAGTCGGCTCTAATTGCCCAGACAGAACATCAAAATATGAAGGTGTCGACTCCACAAACTGCAGGTGTCGACTCCACAACAGTTTCAGAGAAAAATTCAAATTTCAAGGATCTGAAACTAATCAAATTAATCATCAAACTCTAGATAAGTGTTCCTTAACAATTGGGGAAACAATGAATCAAATTTCTAGATAAATTTCCTTATTGGACATAGAGGATTTTCAAGAAATTAATGAAGTCTAGATAGTTGTTGTCCTTAAGAGTTTCAGAAAATCATTCTAAAGGATCACAAACTCCTAATTCTCCTCTAAGATAACAAAATCTTTCCTCACTCAAAGGTTTGGTAAAAATATCAGCTAATTGATCATTAGTATTAACATATTCAAGACAAACATTATTATTACATGATCTCTAATGAAATGATGTCTAATTTCTATATGTTTAGTTCTTGAATGTTGAATGGATTCTTAGTTAAATTAATTGCACTAGTATTATCACATTTTATTGGTATGCCTTTCTGTTTGATACCATAATCCTCTAGCTGCGCTTAATCCAAAATTTGAGCACAGCAACTTCCAGCTGCAATGTATTCGGCCTCGGCCGTAGACAATGCTACTGAAGTTTGCTTTTTGCTAAACCATGAGATTAAGTTAACACCTAGGAATTGGCAAGTTCCACTAGTGATTTTCTATCTAATTTACATCCAGCAAAGTCTGAATCAGTGCAATCAATATTAAGTTGAGTCTCTGTCATACCAAAGTCCTAATTTTTAGTTCCATTTAAATATTTAAATATCCTTTTAACAGCAAGCAAGTGTGATTCTTTAGGATTAGCTTGATATCTGGCACACATGCAAACACTAAACAGGATATCAGGTCTACTAGCAGTTAAGTATAATAAGATCCTATCATGCCTCTATAAAGTTTTAAATCAACTTTTTAGAATTATAAGATTCAAGTTACAAGATGACTCATAGGGGTACCGATACTCTTAGATGTCTCCATGCCAAACTTTTTGATCATTTCCTTGATATACTTGGATTGGCTTATGAAGATCCCGTCTTTGCTTTGTTTGATCTGAAGTCCGAGAAAATAATTTAATTCTCCCATCATACTCATCTCGAACTCTCCCTGCATAAGCTTAGCAAAGTCTTGCATAAAGAATCATTAGTGGCACCAAAAATGATATCATCTACATAGATTTGAATAATTAAAAATCATTTTTTTCTTTTAATAAATAAGTTGTATCTATTTCCTCGAATGAAGTCATTACTAATCAAAAATTTGCTTAACCTCTCATACCAAGCCGGGGTGCTTGCTTCAAACCATAAAGCTTTGTTTAATTTAAATACGTGGTTTGGAAACAAGTGGTTTTCAAAGCCGGTGGCTGTTCCACAAAAACTTGTTCAGCAATGTATCCATTTAGGAAAGCGCTTTTAACATCCATTTGATATAGTTTAAAATTCATAACAAGCAAAGCAAGAAGTAATCTGATAGCTTCTAATCTAGCAACAGGGCATAAGTTTCATCAAAATCAATTCCTTCTTCTTGATTATAACCCTTTAGCTACTAGTCTTGCTTTATTTCTAATTATGTTCCATGTTCATCCAATTTATTTCTAAAAACCCATTTAGTTCCTATAATTTGATGATCATGAGGTCTATCAATAAGGTCCATACATTATTTCTTCAAATTGATTAAGTTCTCATGCATTGCTTTATCCAATCAACATCTTTTAGCTTCATCATAGCATTTAGGTTCAATTTTAGAACAAATGCTAAGATATATTGATATCTCTAAATGATGATCTAGTCCTAATTCCTTGAGATAATCACCAATAATTTGATCTTTAGGGTGACTGTGAACATACCTCCAATCTCTTTCTTTATCATTCTGAGTTATCAATTCATCATCCTTAGGTTTATCATCCTTCTTCATGTTCTTGATCTGAAGATACTTTAATTTTTCAATATCTCTTTCAATGATTATCTTCCTCATCATCTTTTATCTGAACTTGATCTTAGATTCATCAAAGATAACATGAATTGATTCTTCAACTACTAAGTCTTTTTGTTAAAAACTCTAAAAGCTCTACTATGTAAAGAATAACCGAGAAAAATTCCTTCATCAGATTTAGCATCAAATTTATCAAGGTTATTTACCATTATTTAAATAAAACATTTACATCCAAATGCATGAAAATAACTTAAATTTGGTTTCCTTTTCCAAAGTTCATACGGAGTCTTTTTAAATAGGTCTGATTAATGCACGATTTAAAATGTAACATGCAGTGTTGATAGCTTCAGCCCAAAAGTATTTTGGAGATTACTTTCACATACATGGTACGAGCCATTTCTTCTAAAGTTCTGTTCTTTCTTTCTACTACTCCATTTTGTTGAGGTGTTCTAGGTGCAGAAAAATTATGTTCAATTCCATTTTCAAAAAAATTTTTCAAATAAGTGATTTTCAAATTCAGTTCCATGATCACTTCTAATAGACACTATGGTAGTTTTTCTCATTAGTGACTTTCTTAAATAATTTCAGGAATATGAGAAAGTCTCATCTTTGTGAGCCAAAAATATTACCCAAGTGAATCTAGAGTAATCATCTACTATCACTAGACCATATTTCTTTCCTCCTAGACTAGTGGTTCTAGTAGGTCCAAAAAGGTCCATGTGTAGTAGCTCTAGTGGCCTAGTAGTTGAAACAACATTCTTAGATTTGAAAGAAGTTCTTGTTTGTTTTCCAAATTGACATGCATCACATATTCGATTATTTTCAAAATTAAGCTAGGAATACCTTTAACTAAATCCATTTTCAATAATTTAGAAAAGGTGTGTGCTTGCATGACCTAATCTACATGCCATAGCCAACCAATCTCATTCATCTTAGCATTATTAGCAACTAAGCAATGATTACTTGGAGATAAATTACTCAAATCAATTAAGTACACATTGCCATAACGTTTTTCAACAAGAATAATGCTGTTATCAATGGGATTAGTAACAGTGCAAACAGAAGCTTCAAAGGAAACCTTGAAACCTTTGTCACACAGTTGGCTAATACTTATCAATTATGTTTAAGTCCATCGACATATAAAACATTATCAATATGAGTAGATGGAGTAATTTGAATCTTACCAATACCCATGATATGACCTTGACCATTATCACCAAAAGTAACTACTCCACCTCTTTTTGATTCAAGGGTGATGAATTGATCTTTGTCACCCGTCATGTGTCTTGAGCAACCACTATCCAGGTACCATTTTCTTTTCAGTCTGATGGCTGCAAGACACTCCTGCAAAACATTCATGTCTTAATTTTAGGTACCCAAGCCTTCTTGGGTTCTTCATGGTTAGATGCATTAAATATTGTTCCTTTGGAACCCAAATCATCTTTCTCTTATTATGTAGAGATTTACACATATATGATTTATGTCCTTTGTTTCCACATTTAAAACAAGTAATATTTGATGATTTTTCAGCATGTATAAAAATATTCTTCAAAGATTTTTGCTTTTTAAGCGGATTATATCCTAATCCAGCTTTATCAAAAATAGCTTTTTGATTATCCAAAATCATATTAAGTTTGATAGAGCTTAGAGTGAATTTATCAACTATAGGCTTAAGTCTATCAACTTTTTTCAAACTTTCATTTTCTTTTATCAAAAGTTCTTTATCTACAACATGCTTTTCATTTTCTAAGGATAGTTTTTGCATTTGAGTTTTCAAATCTTTGTTCTTTGAACTTAGGTTCACAAAATCATTCATTAATTCATAAAAAGCACTATGCAATTCATCGAAAGTGAAGTCATCAAGAAAACTCGGACTTACCTCATCATTGTCTGCCATGAAGCATAGATTGGCCATTTCACTCTTTTCTTTCTCTTTGGAACTTGAGCTTTTCGAATCACTCCATGTTGCCATCATTGCCTTCTTTTTGAACTTCTGGGTGCCTTTCTTTAGTTGAGGGCATTCAGATTTAAAATGACCCAGCTTTTTACATTCAAAGCAAATAACTTCTTTTCTTTGCCCTTGTCCTCATCTTTTCTTGCAAAGGGCTTTTTCTTTTCAAACTTCTTCTTCTTCATGAATCTTTTAAATTTCCTTGTGATAAGTGCCATGTCCTCATTATCACTTTCATCTTCAGATTCATGAAGCTCTTCCATATATTCAGAAATCTTAAGAGCCATAGTCCTCTTCTTCTTTGACTCATCATCGTCAACATGTTGCTTAATTTGAAGCTCATGAGTCATCAAGGATCCCAATAATTCTTCTAGGGGTAGGATACCTAGATCCTTTGCCTCTTGTATTGCAGTCACTTTAGCTTCCCAAGTCCTAGGTAAGGAACGCAAAACCTTTCTCACAAGATCAGAATTATCATAAGATTTACCAAGACTTTTTAAACCATTAACTATATCAGTAAATCTTGTAAACATATCAGCAATAGATTCACATGCATCCATTTTAAACAATTCATACTTATGAACTAGCATGTTAATCTTGGATTCCTTGACTTGATTTGTTCCCTCATGGGTAACCTCAAGTCTATTCTAGATTTCCTTAGCAGAAATGCAAATAGATATGCGATTGAATTCATTTGTATCTAATGAGCAGTATAAAACATTCATTGCTTTGGCATTGAGTTGTGCCAATTTTTTATCATGTTCATCCCATTCCATTTCCGGTTTAGGAATCTCCATGCCATTAACTCTAGCAATGGGTGTGTGGTCCATTGACTATAATACTCCATAGATCATAGTCAAGTGCTTGAATGAAAATTTTCATTCTAACCTTCCAATAACCATAGTTTGAACCATTAAATAAGGGTGGTCTATTAGTAGATTGGCCTTCGGAAAAAGATGAACCAGCTTGAGTTGCCATATGGATCTTTGACTCTTGATCGTTAGATCAAATCAAATGAGCACTAGCTCTGATACCAATTGTTGGTCCAGATAGCAACCCAAGAGGGGGGGTGAATTGGGTTTTTCAAAAATTTAAACTCTTTTGAAAAATAACCCCCAGCGGAAATAAAAACTTAGATTCATACAAATTAAAACAGAACAAGCACAAATAGAGAGTTAAAGATAAAGAGACAATCACGGCAAACACAGAAGATTTTATAGTGGTTCGGTGTACCTACACCTACGTCTACTCCCAAGTACCTCTTAGGTCCACACTATAATCAATCTGATTACAGCAAAGTTGTTTTGCAAGCTCACAACTAAAACTTATTGTTTTCCCGGGTGCACAACGAACCCAGCTGGTTTTCAAGGCTCACCAGCACAAAACCTATCACCACAAGCTAATGCTTGCACAAGGCTAACAGCCTCAACTGAATCAATCACCAGATTGACCCAGCAAACAATATTTGTTTTTACAAGATAAACAGCTCCTCCAATGAGCAAATATACAATAATGAAACAAGAATAAGAGGATAAGAATCAAAGCCTGATTCGCAGATCTTGGTGGCTTCTTCATTTTCTTCCTTTGAATGGATCTTCCTTCAAGATGCTCTTGAGACTCAGAAGATCAGAAAACTAGGCTTCTTTCTTCTCTTGAGATTTCTTCGAAATAGAACAACAAAAGCTTTGAATCTCTCTCTTTTCTTTTGGGGAATCAGTATAATTTTTCCTTACAAGTTTTTCCTCTTTTCTCTATTGATTTTATGATGGATTTCACAGATTTCTCTTTATTCTTTTCTTTTTGTCTCTCTTGTCTCTTCTTGTTCGGATGCAGCAAACCCTCTTCTTATAGATCCCGATTAATCCATAAATAGTTTAAAATTATCCGTTAGAAACAAGTGTAAGAAGGATTAGATCCATAAATAGCAATAGCCGTTGGGATTAAAAAAGATAAAGATAAAGTTTAGAGTTATTCTGATAGTTCTGGAGTCGCGTCTGACATTCTGGAGTCGGCTCTAACTTTTCTGGAGTCAGCTCTAACTCGAAATTCTTTAGTCCGCTCGATCTGGAGTCGTCTCTGACTTTTCTGGGGTTGACACAAAATTCTTCTGAAGTCGACTCTAACAGTCCGGGAGTCGACTCTAAGTCGTAACCTGAAAAACCATCGTTCTATCTTTTCTGTTGGAGTCGGCTCTAACAGTCCCGGAGTCGACTCTAAGTCTGTGCCATTTTTTGGAGTCGACTATGCGATTCCATGTGTCGACTCTAATGTCTGCATCTTACCTTGACATTAGATTCGAACCAGAACTTGATTTGACTCTTGATTTTGATTATCAAATCGACTTATAATCTGAAAAACTTAATCAAAATCATTAGTAACTTCAAATGTTATACTCAAATAGTTTTGTTAATCATCAAAATCCTCAATTGGGTCAACAGGTTGCGATCGATCCAAGCCATGATCTCAATCGGCAATAATCGATCCGACGGTTGCGATCCATCCGATCGGCGATGATCCGATGGTTGCGATCGATCCAAGCTATGATCCCGATCGACGATGATCGATCCGATGGTTGCGATCCATCCGATCGGCGACAATCCGATAGTTGCGATCGATCTAAGCCATGATCTCGATCGGCGATGATCCATCCGACGGTTGCGATCCATCCGATCGGCGAAGATCCGACTGTTGCGATTGATCCAAGCCATGATCCTAATCGGAGATGATCGATTGGACCGTTGCGATCAATTCGATCGGCAACGATTCGACGGTTGCGATCGATCCAAGCCATGAACCTGATCGGCGATGATCGATCCGACGTTTGTGATCCATTCGATCGGCAACGATCCGATGGTTGCGATCGATCCAAGCCATGATCCCGATCGGCGATGATCGATCCGACAGTTGCGATCCATCCGATCGGCGATGATCCAACGGTTGCGATCGATCCAAGCCATGATACCGATCGGCGATGATCGATCCGACGATCGTGATCCATCCGATTGGTGACGATCCGATGGTTGCGATCGATCGAAGCCATGATCCTGATCGATCCGATAGTTGCGATCCATCCGATCGGCGATGATCCGACGGTTGCGATCCATTCGATCGGCGAAGATCCGATGGTTGCGATCGATCCAAGCCATGATCCTGATCGGCGATGATCGATGAAACTATTGCAATCAATCCTATCGGCGTCGATCTGACAGTTGCAATCGATCCAAGCCATGATCTCGATCGGCGATGATCGATCCGATGGTTGCGATCCATCCGATCAGCAAAGATCCAATGGTTGCGATCGATCCAAGCAATTATCCCAATCAAAGAAGATCGATCAGACCATTGCGAGCAATCCGATCGGCGACGATCCGATGGTTGCGATCAATCCAAGCCGTGATCCCGATCAGCGATGATCAATCCGACGGTTGCCATCCATCCGATCGGCGACGATCCAACGGTTGCGATCGATCCAAGCCATAATCCCGATCGGCGATGATCGATCCGACGATCACGATCCATCCGATCCGCGACGATACGATGGTTGTGATCAAATCAAGCCATGATCCCGATCGGCGATGATCGATCCGATGGTTGTGATCCAAGCGATCGGCGACAATCCGATGGTTGCGATCATCCAAACCATGATCCCGATCGGCGATGATCGGTCCGACGGTTGTGATCCATCCGATCGGCGACGATCCGATGGTTGCGATCGATCCAAGCCATGATCCCAATCGGCGATGATCGATCCTAATGGTTGCGATCCATTCGATCGGTGAAGATCCAATGATTGCGATCGATCCAAGCCATGATCCTGATCAGCGATGATCGACGAAACTATTGCGATCAATCCGATCGGCATCGATCCAACGGTTGCAATCGATCCAAGCCATGATCCCGATCGGCGATGATCAATCGGACTGTTGCGATCCATCCGATCGGCTACGATCTGGCGGTTGCGCTCGATCCAAGCCATGATCTCGATCGGTGATGATCAATCAGACGGTTGCGATCCATCCGATCGGCGATGATCTAATGATTACGATCGATCCAAGCCATGATCCCGATCGGCGATGATTGATCCGACGGTTGCGATCCTTCCGATCAGGAGGATCTGATGGTTGCGATCGATCTAAGCCATGATCTCGATCGGTGATGATCAATCCGACGGTTGCAATCCATCCGATCGACGACAATCCCATGGTTGCGATCGATCAAAGTCATGATCCCGATCGGCGATGATCGATCGGACCGTTGCGATCGATCCGATCGGCGATGATCCGATGGTTGCGATCGATCCAAGACATGATCTCGATCAGCGATGATCGATCCGACTGTTGCGATCCATCCGATCAGTGACTAACCGACGGTTGCGATCATTCCAAGCCATGGTCCCGATCGGTGATGATCGATCCGACGGTTGAGATCCATCCGATCGGCGATGATCCGACGGTTGCGATCGATCCAAGCCATGATCCCGATCGTGGATGATCGATCCGACTATTGCGATCCATTCGATCGGCGATGATCCGACGATTGCGATCGATCCAAGCCATGATCCTGATCGGCGATGATCTATCCGATGGTTGTGATCAATCCGATCGGCGATGATCCGATGCGATCGATCCAAGCCATGATCCCGATCGGCGATGATCGATCCGACGGTTGTGATCCATCCGATCGGTGAAGATCCGACGATTGCGATCAATCGAAGCCATGATCCTGATCGGCGATGATCGATGAAACTATTGCGATCAATCCGATTGGCGTCGATCCGATGGTTGCAATCGATCCAAGCCAAGATCCCAATCGGCGATGATCAATCGGACCATTGCGATCCATCCGATCGGCTACTATCCGGCGGTTGCGATCGATCCAAGCCATGATCTCAATCGGCGATGATCGATTGGACGGTAGCGATCCATCCGATCGGCGACGATCCGATGGTTGCGATCGATCCAAGCCATGATCCCAATCGGCGATGATCGATCCGACAGTTGTGATCATTCCGATCGGCGATGATCCGACGGTTGCGATCGATCCAAGCCATGATCTCAATCGGTGATGATCGATCCAACGGTAGTGATTCATCCGATTGACGACAATCCAACGGTTGCGATCGATCTAAGCCGTGATCTCGAGGGGCGATGATCGATCGCACCATTGCGATCCATCCGATCGGCGACGATCTGATGGTTGTGATCGATCCAAGCCATGATCTCGATCGGCGATGATCGATCTGACTATTGCGATCCATCCGATTGGTGACAAACCGACGGTTGCGATCATCCAAGCCATGATCCCGATCGGCGATGATCGATCCGACGGTCGCGATCCATCCGATCCATGACGATCCGATGGTTATGATCGATCTAAGCTATGATCCCAATCGGCGATGATCGATCCGATGGTTGTGATCCATCTGATCGGCGACAATCCGATGGTTGCGATCAATCTAAGCCATAATCCCGATCGGCGATGATCGATCCGATGGTTGTGATCCATCCGATCGGCGACGATCCGATGGTTGCGATCGATCCAAGCCATGATCTCGATCGGCGACGATCGATCCTATGGTTGTGATCGATCCAAGCCATGATCCTGATCAGTGATGATCGACGAAACTATTGCGATCAATCCGATTGGGGTCGATCCGACGGTTGCAATCGATCCAATCCATGATCCTGATTGGCGATGATCAATCGGACCGTTGCGATCCATCCGATTGGCTACGATCTGGTGGTTGCGATCGATCCAAGCCATGATCTCGATCGGTGATGATCGATCGGATGGTTGCGATCCATCCGATTGGCGACGATCCGACGATTGCGATCAATCCAAGCCATGATCTCGATCGGCGATGATCGATCCGATGGTTGTGATCCTTTCGATCAGCGACGATCCGACGGTTGCGATCTATCCAAGCTATGATCTCGATCGGCGATGATCGATCCGATGGTTGTGATCCATCCGATCGACGACGATCCAACGGTTGCGATCGATCAAAGTCATGATCCCGATCAGCGATAATCGATCGGACCGTTGCGATCCATCCGATCGGCGATGATCCGATGGTTGTGATCGATCTAAGACATGATCTTGATCGGCGATGATCGATCCGACTATTGTGATCCATCCAATCGGTGGCAAACCGATGGTTGCGATCATTCCAAGCCATGGTTTTGATCGACAATGATCGATCCAACGGTTGCGATCCATCCGATCGGCGATGATCCGATGGTTGTGATCGATCCAAGCCATGATCCCGATCGTGGATGATAGATCTGACGGTTGCGATCCATCCGATCGGCGATGATCTGACAGTTGCGATCGATCCAAGCCAAGATCTCGATCGGCGATGATCTATTCGATGGTTGCGATCAATCCGATCGGCGATGATCCGATGATTGCAATCGATCCAAGCCATGATCCCGATCGGCGATGATCGATCCGATGGTTGTGATCAATCCGATCGGTGAAGATCCGATGGTTGTGATCAATCTAAGCCATGATCCTGATCGGCGATGATCGATGAAATGGTTGCGATCAATCCGCTCGGCGTCAATCCGACGGTTGCAATCGATCCAAGCCAAGATCCCGATCGGCGATGATCGATCGGACCATTGCGATCCATCCGATCGGCTATGATCCAGCGTTTGCGATCGATCCAAGCCATGATCTCGATCAGCGATGATCGATCGGACGGTTGTGATCATCCGATCGGCGATGATCCAATGGTTGCGATCGATCCAAGCCATAATCCCAATCGGCGATGATCGATCCGATGGTTGCGATCCTTCCGATCGGCGATGATCCAACGGTTGTGATCGATCCAAGCCATGATCCTAATCGGCGATGATCGATCCGACGGTTGCGATCTATCCGATCGGCGATGATCCAATAGTTGCGGTCGATCCAAGCCGTGATCCCAATCGACGATGATCGATCCGACGGTTGCGATCCATCAGATCGGCGATGATCCGATGGTTGCGATCGATCCAAGCCATAATGTAAATAGTTTGTAAATAATTCAGCAATTAATCCATAAGATTTTGGAGCTAAAAAATATAAAATAAAAAATCCATCTAGACCAACCCAATTTTTCTCCACAATTTGTATGTGCAAGCCCATAAGGTCCATGACCCTCTTCCTCCAGGGAAAAGTCTTCCTGCACCGGGGATGGTGCAGGAAGCATGCACCGGCGCGCGGCATTGGCCGCGTGCCCATGTGGACGCGCGTGTCACGGCCCATTGGGTTGTGGCGCGCTTCACACGCGCGCCCACACGGGCGCGCGGCCAATGCCGCGCGCCGGTGCACGACTTAGTGCGTCGTTTCCCTTCCTCCAGACTTTCAATTTTCAGCCCATATTCTTCTACCTTTCCTTGCCTTCTAAAGCCCTGCCATGTTTTTTTGCTACACTAAAGCGACATTTGCGGCAGGTTGCAATTCTAATTGCAGCAACTAAAATTACAGCACTTAATTGTTGCTTATAATTTAATTGCACTGTAATTTCATTTGCCAAAAAAGCCTCAAAAGTTGCTGTTAGGTATTAAAGATTAAAAACATACTGACAACTGCCACTTTTATCCCAAGTCCCAACCACCTCTCAACCTCTTGCTAGCGTTATGTAAATTATAATTAGTATACGGTATGTATACAATTATTATAATATAATAATAATCATTTAGCGATAAGATTGCTACTTTTATTATAACTATGATAGCAATAAGATTATTATGATATTATAAGGTTTTTATTACAATTATTATTACATAATACTATGGTTATTTTTATATTGAAATGATCACAATATTTTAATTTTAGAATAACAATGATTATATTACAGTTATTATGATAACATTATCTTATAGTGATATAATATATTAATGATAATAAAATTTCTATGATATTACAATTTTAGAATAACCTTTTCCTTTATGACCGGAAGAGGTTGGTCAAAAACCAACAGCTTGTTGGTTTTCAGATTTTTTAAGGCGTGCTTGAAACGAATTCATTCGTTACTGGTAGAAGCCAAATCTGAATTTTGTTATAGAGTCCAATTAACTCCTAGCTGTCCTCTAAGTCTAGTTTCATCCGTTAAGATTGCACTGAATGCCTAGGATTATATATGAACCTATTCAATGTAGTGATTAATTATATGATATGATTGTTATTATTCTCTATCCTATTTTTTATCTTTCCTTTTTATTTTTATCTTTCCTCTTTCTTCTCGGTTTTTTTCTCTCATATTTTCTCTATTTGAAAAATTCTTAATCTCTCTTCCTTTCTCAAGCAAATGCTAGCAAGGATCAATTGTGAGCTTATAGTACTCATATTGTATGGACCATAATAACATCAATGAAGATGTACCAATCTTGTAACTCGATCTTCTATGTATTAAATTCAAAAATAATAATTTATAATCCCAGACTAAATCAAAACTGATGCGAACTTGCGATATTTGTGATCTAGCTCTTTTATGATGCACCTTCCCCATAATGCACGAGATCACATATCCATTTCCTCCACAATATCGTTCTTGCCTTTTGCATTGACCACTTGACTGGGGGCTGCTCTATAGCATCTAATTCCTGTCACCCTTCCGACAAACAATAGCACGAACCAACCTCAAATTTATACCAAGTTTTACCTATAATATCGGACAGAAAACCGGTCGTATAATGGAATCATCCGACCCACCCGACTCCTGATCTTCTGGCCATTAATTCTCGTAGAGAAAGCACCCGCTCGGTAATCGGTGGTACCATGAGCCCAAAAAGAGAATTGAGGGGAGAGAGAGCAGAAAACGTAATCCTAGCCGTCCAATTTATAATGGTAGGACGCGTGTCGATGGATCTGTCATCTCTCTCTGGCTATAAACGGTCGGCGGCAGCGAGACTCCAACGGTGGGTCGTGGGAGCTTGAAACCGAGGGAAGGGAGATGGAGAAGAGATTGGCGCGAGGCGGAGGCCGCGGCGGTGGTGGGGAGGTGGAGTGGAGGTGGTGGGAGGGAATGAGTTTGGAGGTGTTGGCGTTGATATTTGGAAGAATGATGGCGGATGAGCTGTCGAGGACCGTGCCGTTTGTGTGCCGAGGGTGGCGGGAGGTGTTAGCGGGGCCGTACTGCTGGACGGAGATCGACGTGGAGCAGTGGTGCCGCCGGGTGAACCGCTCGGACGTCATCGAGTCGGCGGTGAGGAGACTCATCCGCCGCAGTCGCGGCAACCTGTGCCGCCTCTCCGCCTACCGCATCGGCAACTCTGCCTTCTCCTACGTCGCCAACTCGTACAACTTCAGAACTTCTGATCTCCTTTTCTTTGCTGCTTCTCTCTCTTATCTTTCTTTTTTTATTATTTTGTTTTGCCTCATTTTTGTTTTTCTAGACTGGTTTGCAGCGCTAATAAGCAGTACTCGGTTGTTGTAAATTTGTTTTTGGAATGTGTCGCATTTTTAACATTTTTTTTGGTTATATCTTGATTTTGTTTTCTTGATCTATTTTTTTATGAGTTGTTACTTGTTTTTTTTGATATATTTATCCATATATATGTGATTAAAATTCGATAATTATTTATCCATATATAAAAATTTTAATTTATTTTGAGTAGATTTTCCTTTTTTTATTGAAATAATATGCGGTGCAAGGTTCAAGCTGTCCCTCTACGGATGAGGTTGGAAGAAGATGAGGGGCAGAAATGTGGGCAGGGTGCAAGGACAAATTAAGGAAGAGGAGTTTTTTCTTTTCTTGCTCCTTTTCCTTTTTAGTATTAGATGCGGCTTTGTATTTATAGATTCTTGGTTTCAACCGTGGAAAGAACTTTTGCTTATTTTGTGACTAATAAACTGGTTTCCTGTTTGATTTTATTATTAGAAAACAGTTATAGAGTGTTTTCTCTCTCTCTCTTTTTTAATGGTGAATAAATTTAGAAGGGTTTCAATCCGTGGAGTTTCATTGAGTTGGTTAATTATGGCTTGGATAACTTGCTCCACGAAAAAAAGAAAAAGAAAAAATGGATTGGCTTAGATTGGTGTTTTGACAATCTAGAGTTTGGTGACTTGAAAAAAAAAATTCTACGTATAATTTAAGACTTCTATGATTAAGTTGTGGTTATTTTATAATGCTCGCGAAACTTGCCTTTCCTGTTTGTTTAAATGATGAAAGCCAGCCATCCGTGGCTTTAAGATCAGTCATATCATTTGTAATTTTAGTTTTCCATTATATGAGTCTAGAATATTTTTAATAGTAAGTGCTTTTCTTTTATAGGGTTGCTTATTAGAAGTTCAAATTTTCGGATCTCAAATAATGATGGAGGTATTGCTAGTCAAAAGGCTTTAGAAGAAGAGGGGTTAGCACAAAAAGATATGAAACATGGGGAGTGGTTTTTTTTTCATCCTCTCTTTTTCTTCTTCTTTTTTTCCTCCTTGTTTCTTGATGGTCTATTATTTAAATTTTCAAACAAAAAAAATCTGTATGCTCTTTCTTGGTTAATGATTTTTTGTTTATTTTCTTTCTTCATGCGAGAAATGTCCTTTGTTTGCTGTTTCAAGGACAGGGTTTCGAGACTTTGGCATAGTTCTTGTACAATGTTTATGTTCTATGTGCTTGATTCTGAGAATCATTGCACATCTACATTCAACTATTTGTAGTCAATATTCAGTTTTTCTACTTATAACTAGGATCATCCAGTTAGTAGTTTTGTAATGTTTATTGTGTACAGTGTAGATGGTTTGACACTATTTGGCAAGCTGATGCCATGCTGAGAAGCATGGTTATAGCTTGGTTATATTATAAATTTTTTTTTTCTCATCCTTTGTTGGTAGGATTCAGTGCTTTCTTTGTTTCTATTCTTTGTCATTTTAATCTCAACTTGTATTTAAAGTGATACCTTCAGTATTATTTCCATGTTGATTGCAGACAACATAAAGACAAATGTGCAAGGCATAGTATAAAGCTAAAGGAAAAATAGATGATTTTTTTCTCTTTTTCTTTTTTAAAAATATTTGGTCTTTTTCTTTCTTCTTAGGTTCTTCGTGATGTGGGATGCACATTTATATGTTTCCTTTTATTAATTTTTCTATTTTGTGTTAAATTTTTAATAGTCATTGTTTATAAAATTAAATTAGAAGAGTGTGAAACAGTAGAGTTCTCACTAGCTCTGTTATAAGTGAAATTGAAATTTAACATCTCCTGAGATTTTATATAGTGATTAGGGAAGATGATGTTGGTTCAATTTGAGGCCTTGGAAGAACTGGAGGTTTGTACAGAGTTAAACATGTCAAGGCAAAACTGATGAGAGATTTATTTGTTATGATGATTATTTTGACTTGGGCTTTCTCTTGGTAGTTTGGGATCCTTTAACTTGAGTCTTTGTTACCTTACCTTCATTTCTACCTGTCTTTTAAACAAGTAATGTTTTGCATTTTATTCTTTGTTACATTATTCCCAGATCTTTACTGTATAGAATATTGTGTAGATTGCCCAAATGTGCCTGTAGATGGTTGATCCTTGACCCGCAACAAATGAAACTGAGGTTTCAAGTCTCCAAGGCATTTTGGATAATATTCAAAACAATGTTGTACATAAATGCATATCATGTTCTGAATATCCTATTCGATCATTCATGATATTGCTCTTCCATCGAACTTCTATCATGTGGAGTTGAGAAGATTGTCACTCAAACAACCATTTCTTTTAAGAACATTGTACCATAGACAGTTCATTCTTGAAAATTCGTTAAGAGTAATTCTATGGGCTCCAACTTGGTAGCAAAAATTCTCTCGGACCAGGCATGCTGCATGGCATGAGGGGATGGTGAGTGAAATTCATGGGCGATTTGTGTTATGAAGCCCCAATTTTCTTGTCCCTTGTAGCATGCCATGTGCGAGCGATTGGTGTTGTTCCTCTTAGCTCGTTTCCTTCATGAGAGTCTTCATTGCTTTTTTTGTTAGATATTTATGGTGTGGCACAAATTAACAAGTTAAAAACATCCATGGATATATAAGACATGAATGTTTGTGGACCATGCTGAAGAGCCATGGTCTTTTAGTGCTATGATTTGATTAAGTGTGCATGACAATTGTTGCCTTCCTATATGCAATGCGAGGTTCCTGAATGTCCTCCAGATTCCAATGAGTGAAGTGACAGATCTGATGGTGGAGAAGCATGCAAAATCCTTCTCTGCGCTAACTGTACTGGACATCATCTACTGCCTCAAGATCACCTCCAAGGGCATCGAGTCGCTGGGAAAGCATTGCAAGTCTCTTGTTCAGCTGAGAAGGAATATGCCTCCACCAGACTATGAATTGAGCCAGGATGATAGTGTGAACTCTAGGGTGGATGAATCAGAGGCATTGTCTGTGGCCAACACCATGCCAAGGCTTGAACACCTCGAACTCACCTATGGACGTTTTAGTGACTGTGGGTTGGATGCCATTCTCATCAACTGCAGTTCTTTTCGCATCTTCGACATCCGTGGGTGCTGGAAGGTAGATATAAATGAAGGTATCGAGCAGAAGTGTTGTTTAATTCAGTCCATCAAAGGCCCTTGGTATGATGAATATGATCCTGTTTGTTCTGAGAATGAAGATAATAGTGATGATGAAGGCAACGATTCTGGACTTGTGGATGTCGATGACGCTATCGGTGATTGAGATGATGACACTCGGTAAATCTTTGAAAAACTTTCATGCTTCATTTTCGTGTATGTGAGATGAGTCATTGTGTATAGAAGAAAGTGTGGTTAGGAATAATCTTGAAACACCTCAATAAGATACAACTATCTTAAAATTAAATATACAAAAACTTTTAACTTTAACTCCAACTCATTTGATGAAACTCTTCAATGTGGATCATTGGAACGTTTGGAATACATCCATTTCTTGTTCTGTTGAATTTTCTTATGCAGTGAATTTGGTCAAAAACATGTTTGACATTTTTTTTGTGTAAGATTAAGACAGTATTTCAGGAAAAGAAACTGAGATGCTTGATAAGTATGGTCATAGACTGATAGGTGAACATCAGCTTCAGTTTCATCTACTTGAATTTTTTTTGAAACTAA
The DNA here is from genome assembly GCA_900491605.1 of Calamus simplicifolius. NCBI lineage: Eukaryota > Viridiplantae > Streptophyta > Magnoliopsida > Arecales > Arecaceae > Calamus > Calamus simplicifolius. The sequence goes on along the minus strand of UESW01003299.1, from coordinate 35,288 downwards.
AAGTGTTACCTCCTATTTGCTTTCAAGTCAAGCTCAGTACTCCATGAACAACTTTTGTGAGCTGTATGTTTCAACAACAACAGACAAAGATTTTGACTTCCCTGTGTCTATTTGCATTTACTAGTTTGTAACATTATCTGGTGATCTGGTAGTCTGGATTTACTAATGTCCTGGATTAAATGATATAGGATCTGACATGTGTGAATATGGATGGTGAGGGATGGGCAATAATTTAGGCCAAGGACCTTATTTTAACCAGTGAATAGGGCAAATGCTTGCATGTGTCAGCAGGGAAATTGGTATAGTGAATCTCTTATATTTTTACTGTCTCAAAAATTTTCTGACTTTGAGATACAGATTTTTTCAGTTGATTTTTCAAAGCAGAGAACAATAATTGAAAATTCTTGTTCCGATGCCTAGACCATTCATTGACACTTAAAGATGAGTGTGGGTGAGGCACTTAGGTTTGGATTCTCAGGAAACTAATTCTAATAGATTACTAAGAAAGAAGCACTTATTCATGCTCAAAACCTGACAAAGCATGCAGTATAATTCTTACTATATGGGCTTTTCTATATCGGTTGATTGACTTTGCTCTGATATTATGTTTTATGTATGCAAAGTAAATGCTCACGCCTGCTGAACGGACAAGTTATGTTGTCATTGTTTTTGTTTCTAAGGTATGCTCATGATGAGGGTCAGTTGACGACTAATAAGAGACTGGGTGGAAATATATCCATGGGGATGTCTTTAGGTTCCCCAAGAATAGATCATTGTTTGCTGCTTGTCTTGGTTCTGGCACCTAGTTATTTGCTCTGTAAGTTCAAATTTTGATTGGTCTATGAGCATAACTGTGATCACAAACCTTTTCAATTTTAAAATTTTTGGATTTTTGAAAAGTACTGATATTAATTATTGTGGGTTAACTATACTAGCATTTTCTGATTTTGAAGCTTTACTAAGGTCATAAAATATGTATTTGTATTCATCTTACACCTCTTTTCTTGGCCTTCATTGCAGCACTGTTTTTATTTTTATTATTGCACTGGTTGGGGTATTCTACCCCTACAATCGTGGAGCTCTTTTTACTGCTTTGGTGGTCATCTATGCACTTACTTCAGGCATTGCTGGTTACACTGCTACCTCTTTCTATTGTCAGCTTGAAGGGACAAACTGGGTGCGCCTATGTATCTTTTCTACTAATACAAATCTTTTTGTTCCTCTACATTTGCAATCTTTCATACATGTGCTTGTGTATAAAAATAAGACATTTTTACATGCATGCTGACCCATTCACAAACCAAAAACCTGTATAACAGGTGCACATATGATATTTAAGATGTTCCATGTTTTTTATATTTTCCTGTTTGGCAGGTGAGGAATTTGCTGTTGACAGGATGCCTATTCTGTGGGCCTCTTTTCCTGATGTTTTGCTTCCTTAATACTGTTGCCATCGTTTATAGTGCTACTGCAGCATTGCCATTTGGCACCATTGTTGTTATTGCTCTTATATGGACACTGGTGACTGCTCCTTTGCTTGTTTTGGGTGGAATTGCTGGTAAGAATAGCAAGTCAGAGTTCCAAGCTCCTTGTCGTAAATATTAATTACTTTGGCAGCCATTAATAATCATATAATTCATCAAATAGATGTTAATTTCTAATTGGTCAATTAGAGGAAGAAATATATATGGAACAACCTGAAGGTTTTATTGTTCCTGGCCAAGAAAACAAGGTGTGTAGACTTATTAAATCCTTATATGGATTAAAATAAGCACCTAAACAATGGCATATAAAATTTGATAATATCATGTTATTAAATGGATTCAAAATAAATGAATGTGACAAATGTGTATATGCCAAAACCCTGCCTAAAGGGTATGTAGTGGTCTGCTTATATGTGGATGATATGTTAATCATTGATAGCAATACTGATATGATTAAACATACAAATAAAATGTTAATTAAACATTTTGATATGAAAGATATGGGTATTGCAGATGTAATACTAAGGATTCAAATCACTAGAACATATGAAGGTATAATATTGTCTCAATCTTACTATATTGAGAAAATATTAAACAAATTTAATAAGTATGATACTAGCCTGCTTAAAATACTTGTAGATATTAATCTACATCTTGCTAAGCGTACTGGGCAACCCATATCATAATTAAAATATTCACATATAATTGACAGTTTAATATATGTAATGAATTGCACCCGTCCTGACATAGCTTATGCTATCAATAAGTTAATTAGATTCACCAGTAATCCAGTTCCAAATTATTGGACAGCTTTAGTAAGGGTATTAAGATATCTACGATATACCCTAAACTATGGATTATATTATTTTAGATATCCAGTTATACTAGAAAGATATAGTGATGCCAACTTAATATCATATACAGAAGACACAAAATCTACTAGTGGATATGTGTTCACCTTAGGAGGAGGTGCTGTGTCATAAAAATCTTCTAAACAGACATGTATAACTGATCCACTATGGAATTGGAGTTTATAGCTTTAGATAAAGCTGGTGAAGAAGCTGAATGGCTTTAAAATTTTTTAGAAGATATTCCATATTGGCCTAAACCTATTTCTGCAATATATATATACATTGTGATAATCAATCGGCTATTTGTAGAGTATAAAATAAAATATATAATGGTAAGTCAAATATATACGTTGAAGACATAATACCATTAAGCAGTTATTTGAAAATGAAATAATTTTTATTGACTACATTCAGTCAAAGAAAAACTTAGCGGATCTGCTAACAAAATCTTTGGTTTTAATTCTCTAAAGCACTCATGAGACCAGGAGTTGTTCAGGGCCAAAATGAACACAACCATGAGAACCAAAGAATGCTCGAAAAGAAGTTGTGTGATTATTATTGTTTTGGTTTACATCAAAAGATGAAAAGTTTAAGACATCATGTTCACCTTTTAGCAAGTAAACTTGATAACAACTCACTAAGGAAGGTTCAAAGCCACAAGCTACCTATCCTAATATAACTCCATTCCATTATACTCTCATAGTGTCAGCATATTCATTTGCATTAAAATCATTTTGTGTGGGAGATAAACCTTTGATGATTTTGATCTAAGTCCAATTTTCATTCATGTGAAGGATTGTTGAAAAATGGGTCATTTATAACCCTTGGGTTATATCCATTGGTTTGAATGAGAAATTGATGACCTTTTTTTAGTCTCACATGGAAAGTTTTAAAAAGGTAGAAGCACCTTATATATGAAATCTCTTTCCATGCTTACGTATTACCTCCGTGTAGGCACACGCGCAAGCACATGCGCATGTGCGAAGGGAGCTTTATAGGCACACTTTACACTTCACATCATCACGAGGAGTATGAGGAGCTTTTAAATTTTTTTATAATCATGAAGATCTGACGGTCAAGAATGATTGAATCTAGATCGTATGATGAGGGATTGAGATCATCGTTGGATTGGTTGATCGATTGATTAAAGGGTCAAGATCAAATGCTTGAGATCATCGTTGATCGATCGAATAAAGGAACAAGATCAAATGTAGAGATCAATCGGATGAAGGATCAAGATCAAACGTTGAGTGCAAAGATCGATGCAGAATGATGATGATCGATCGATGCACCCGATCGGCGCAATCAATTGGATGATCATGGTTGTGGTAGTGTAGATCGATCGGTGCATACCTGTTTGCTTCTATTAGCACACTCAATCAATGATATGCACCCGATCGCTGATCAACGTACTCGATCAATGCATCCAATCGCTGATCAACGGATCAAACTTGAAACAACGTATAGATATGCACCGATCAACATATAAATAGCGTGATCTTTGGATCAAGACACCAAATCGGCATATCAAAAGCCAAGAAGTCTCTTCCTTCGCTTCCTTTGATCACATCGAATCAAATCAATTCAATTAAATTTAAACCCATAAGAATGCTTCCAATGGTCACTTCAAATCTATAAATATGACATCCCTTACATTCCAAATTCATTCAATTCAAGAAATAATTCCTCAGGCATTTGCATACTCTGAATTAAAGAGAGTATAGCATTCTTGGTTTGCTGTTCTAGTGAATAGTTGTGCTACTTTCATTAGAAGAAGACCGTTGTATCCTGGAAGACAATCGTCGTAAATTCGTAAGCACTTGTGCTGGACGAATTTGTCTTAAGGACATAGAGTTTAACTCTAAACTTGGTCTTGTCATTTTTTTTGATCAAGTTAGCCATTGCATCTACTTAGCCATCACATTCCAATTCTACCAACACTTAAGCAACAATATCAAATCAGGTACACAACCACATCCTGAAAATATTTACTCCCTAAAACCACGTGGTATGTATTTTCGCTGCATAGAAAGAGATGTTAACAACACCTTAAAACGATCATGATTTACTCCTCTACATCACCATCATTATTATTTTTCTTTTGAGTTCAAGCATATGAACTTAAAATTCTTTTAGCTATAGTTATATTTATCTATCTTAGTTGATGATTAATTGATCGATTTCCTTGACTCTATATATATATATATATATATATATATAGTGATTTCATAGGATGATGGGTTGGATTTATGTAAGAATGATAATTGAACAAATTTAGTATAGAAAGTATATAATGTTCCCATCCTTGCCACTCCTATAGCTTCTTTTTCATAAAGAATTTTCAATTTTTTTTAAGGATTGATTGCTAATTTTGGATTTAATTTTATATAAAAGAATTTATTTGAACTTTAAAATCTATTATAAATTAGTAGATATTTAAAATACATTCAAAGGATCAAATTTATGAGTTTAAACCTAATATTTAGAATACAAGAAAAGTTATGCACATAAAACATTCATTATATCTGTTATTATTCATATTATTTAGAAAAAAATGATTATTCATATTTTTAAAAAGGATCAAATTTTGTGATGTGTTCTGTAATGCATGCTCTAATTTCTATCTTTCTAATTTGATGGATTTTTAAAGATTTTTTTATTTCTATATGTACCTTTATTTAATCCTCTAAATTCATCTTTATTGGAGGGTTCTTCGGGTAGACCCGATTTCCTCGGAATCGTTGCCATTCCTAGGTCTTTAATCTACATGGTTCTCATGAATCACACTAATTTCAGCCAACCAGATTGGCAAATATATGATGCAGTGATTAATGGGTTGGTAGACCGCGTCCATCGCTTGGTTCTTAATTCAAGTGCTTCTCAGTGCAGCGATTGACAATACCATGTGTTGTAGCCAGATCATCCTCCTTGAACATCCGTGAGCATCCGATCGCTATCTCCAGCGAGCCCAGGATCTTTCGGTGAGCTTCTCTCGTTTGGGAGCCTACAAAAAGTCTCAGGGATCGAAGATTCCAGCGGAAACCCTCGACGCTCAAGTTAGTGCTCTAGGCAACAACCGTGAGCTTGAGAAAGCTCAAGAGAAAGAGAGAGGCTTAGAGAGGTGCTCTTTATATGCATGTATGAGCGTTTAGGAGTTGTTGTGTTGGCCTAGTTTGGCTTAGCTTTTCTTACCTGATCGCGGGTCCCACTTGCTAGAAGATTTTGGGCTCACTGGAGATGGCGACCGGACGGTTGTGGATATTTGAGGAGGGTGATCTAGCTACAACAAATTGGTGCGCCAGGTAGGGGGTAGTGCACGGATCGTCAACAATGCTAGCATGCAGATCCTCATTCTTCCATATCAAAAAAGGTGGTAATGGCAAGAGTTCCAGAAGCTTCTGCCAGTTATGCTGAGGGGGCACCCTCAACGAGCTGAGCAATAGAAAACCAGCCGCTCTACTCCACCATCATCACCACCACCTCAATCCACTTAGATGGACCAGCTTGACGCCATCACCCAACAAGTCCAAGTACTGATGGCAGCTGTCCAAAAGCTCTAGGAGCAATATTCCATGGCCACATAGCAGCAAGCAAGAGCTTCTGCTCCCCCTTTAGTTGCTGCTCAGGCCAGCCATCAAGCTCTCCAGTAAGAGCATCATCAAGCTCTCCAGCAAGAGCCTCCTCAAGCTCTCCAGCAAGAGCATCATCCATCTCTCTAGCAAGAGCATCATCAAGCCCTCCAGCAAGAGCGCCACCACCACTCGCCATCCAAACGGTCTCCTCTCCTATGGATGGTGAAACAGGAGAAAGCCCAAGTAAGGGCGCTAGTACCTCCCCTCCAATCAACATGATTACCTAGGAAGGCATATTATCAGCATACCGAGGCCGTACTTCCAAGATTAGCTGATCGTGGTGCTCACAGACCAACCACTCGGGTCGGTTGAAAAAACCCCCGAGGTTGTTACAAAGGAAAAAGACCCTGACAGCCTAGATGGCTTCGGGTCACCCCTCGGGCCGGCGCGAGGAAACCCTTGAGGCGGTTACAAAGAAAAATGACCTCGATAACCCAGGTGGCTTCGGATCACCCCTCGGGCTGGCACAAGGAAACCCTTGAGGTGGTTCCAAAAGGACCCCGACAGCCTAGGCGGCTTTGGGTCACCCCTCGGGCTGGCATGAGGAAACCCCCGAGGCGATTCCAAAAGGACTTCGACAGCCCAGGCGGCTTTGGGTCACCCCTCGGGCCAGCGCGAGAAAACTCCCGAGGCGGTTTCAAAAGGACCCCGATAGCCTAGGTGGCTTCGAGCCACCCCTCGAGCCGACGCGAGGAAACCCCCAAGGCTTTTCCAAAAGGACCCCAACAACCCAGGCAGCTTCGGGTCACCCCTCGGGCCAACACGAGGAAACCCCCGAGGCGGTTCCAAAAAAGAAGCTTTCAAGCCTCTAATTGTCATCGACATCAAACACGACGCAAAGGAAAAAAGCTTTAAAAGCTAGGTACACTACACTTTGACAAAGAGTTTCTTTTCGTTAATGTTTGAATGCATTACAGAAAAACCGATAAAATCAGCTCACAGATGGGAGGGACCAACTCCCCAGCCATAGCTAATGGTGCTGCCACTCTCAGCCAGCCAAGAAGTCCAAGTCAGCTCACAGCAAGAGAGATAACTCCCTAGCTCACAGCTGATGGTGCTGGCCGCTTTCAGCCAGCCAAGAAGACCAAGTCAGCTCATAGCTAGGAGAGACCAATTCCCCAGCTCACAGTTGACGCTGCTAGCCAATCTTAGCCAGCCAATTAGAAGGCCCAACCAGCTCATAGCTGGGAGAGGTTAACTCCCGACTCACAATTGACAGGCATTCACTTCTAGACCCCGCATCGGGAGAGGGTTACTGGCTGCCCTTAGATAGTCAAAGATGTCCACATAAAGCATATAAAAATTATCCAAAGCAATGCAAAAAAAAAGATCCCTCCAGAAGGAATCAGAGCCAAAGCTAGCATAAAAAGATAAGTGCAAAGATGAAGAATTTTACACTCCTTTCCGTTTTGTGGATGCAAGGCACGCGATTGCACAAGCTCAGAGTGTGAGGGGCATCTGATGGGGCCAGTGAAGCACCATGAGCAACGCTGATCGTGCTGGGGCCGAACCCCCCAAGTCGTTCCTAAACTTCCCAAGGCGGCCCCGGCTCTAGGGCAGTCTCGGCCTTCCCAAGGTGGCCCTGGCTCCAAGGCGATCCCGGCCCTTATGCAGCCTTAGCTCCAAGTCAGCCCTAGCCTTCCCAAGGCAGCCCTGGCCTTCCTAAGGCGGTTTCGGCTCTTAGGCGGCCCCGCTCCTAAACAGCCCCGGCCTTCCAAGGCGGTCCTAACTCTTAGGCAGCCCCAGTCTCTGGAGTCGGCTCTGATCTCTCAAGGCGGCCCTAGTCTTCAGAGTTAGCCCTAGCTTCTCAAGGTAGTCTCAGTCTCTCGACTCGGTCTAGGTCTCCCAAGGTGGCGTTGGCCTCCACTACAAGAAAAATAAGTTTTAGCGACGCCAAAATGCATCACTAATGCATCGCTAAACTGGATTTAGTGACGCATTAGCGATGCAATTAGGGCATCACTATAATTCTCGTCGCAGAATGAATTTTATCACAATTGCGTCGCTAAATAGCGACGCCCAGCGACGCAAAAAAATGGCATTGCAATATTGCAATGCATTTAATTGCGTCATAATATTGCGACGCAATTAAATGCATCGCAAAGGTGTTGCAATTTTGCGACTCCAGGTACTTGCATCGCAATATATAATAATAATATTTTAGAAATATTAGCGACACAATTTCAGTCGCTAATGCATCACTAATTTAATTTTTTAAAAAAATATAAAATATTAAAAATTAAAATGGTTAATACAATTTCATTACATTTAAATATTGATCGAAACATTCATCACTAATATTGATCGAAACATTCATCATTCGATTTCCAACAATAATTAATATATTAAAATTTTGAATTTTTCATGTATAAACATAAAAAGCAAAGAAAAAATACATCAAGAATCCGTACTATCACGATCACGTGGAGGCTGAAAACCCTGCGACATGCGGCTAACCAAATACTGCATCTGATGCATCTGCTCTCTCATGTCTGCAAACTCCTACTGAAGGCCTCCCGTGCGCTGGTCGAACTCCTACTGAATCTCCTACCGAACGTCCTGCCGAACCTCCTCCGTAATAGATCTCCGAATGTCGTCTAAACGCTCGGCAGGAATATCGCTAGAATAGCGCGAACTGGAGGCCTGATGGAAAAAATATCCAGAAGCTCTAGTCCCAGACCATAGACCCTGCAGCCTCGCAGCTGGGCACTAACAGCCTTCAAAAACACACGTCAACTCTCCTCTGGTGAGAGTTCGACGGGCGGGGCCCCCATCAGTGGAGTTGACTTGTGATGCTTGGGACTGAAGCTCCTCGACTCATGCCTTTGAATTATAAAATCAATAATAAATGAATCAATAAATTTTCATAAATAAAATTTTAGAAATTAAATAGATACAATATAAAGCTAATTTCTTACCGCAACCTCCCGTGATCGTGTATCGACCCAGGAACCGTCCCTCCTGGTGTGTGTCGCCCTGAATAGACGAAACTCACCAGGATCTCCGCCCTCTTGCTCAGACTACAACAACAGAAGAAATGATATAAATGTAAGTATTTGTAAATAACTAAATTAGTAATTAAATTATTTATGTTTTCTTACCATATGGCGTCTGTGCTTCTGAATCGAAATGGACCCCGCAATATGGCGAGAGAGACCCATGCCAGGACCGCCCCTCTCGGATCGGTAGTTCGTGCTGGCTGATGCGGACCTCCTGCGCCAGTCATCAGACTACCACACCTGCTACCACTCATGCCAAATACCCTCTGGCACATGCGCAGGACGTTCACCCGATGCCCTCCAACGATGAAGCATGTCGGAGTATCGGCGTGCCGTAAGAGCATCCCATGCTGTCCTAATGGCATCATGGATGGCAGTGTCCCACGTATACTTTTTCTGCATTGAAATAAATAGTTGGTTTTAGAATTTATTAAGATTAAAAAATTTATATCAGTGATAAATTGTATTTAATAAGTTTACCTAAAACTCTGAAAAATAAAACTCCCTCGTGGCCGCAGATAATGGCGCCAATCGTAGCCACTGGGATCAGCACGCCTCTGAAATATAGAGCTGATTCGGCTCGATATATTATGCTGCTCAATAAATTTGTCAAAAAATGCATGTTTATAAGTAATTGACTTAAAAACATAAACATATATTTACAATTAGTATATACTTATGGTCCATGAGTATCCAGTCGAAGTACGGTGCGGCCGACGGTGGAAAAACTCTCGTAGGTATGGCTGTGGCCATGGCCAGCAACGAGAGGGGGGGGGGGGGAGGGGAGTAAATGGGGGAGATGGAGGGGAGGGGAGGGAGGGAGGAGGGGTTTACCTGGAAATAGGGGTCGCCGGCGAGATGGTCGGGTGCCGGAGAGCCGCCGAAGTGCCGTCGGGGGTGGGGAAGAGGAAGGGAGGCCGGTTGGGGGGGTTGGGGGAAATCGTGAGGAAGAAGAAGAAGAGGGGGGGTTATTAAATAGGATTACCGACGCATAATTGCGTCGCTCATTGCGTCGCTAAATTGGTGCCTGAGACACATCTTGGCAGGAATTGCAATTTTGCGACGCATATCTAATCCATCGCTAAATATTTTAAAATATTAATTTTATTAAGTAATTATTATAGTTTATTATATTTAATATTACATAATGATAATTTTATATTAATATATTTAATTTTTAATCCGATGGTTGCGATCGATCCAAGCCATGATCCCGATCGGCGATGATCGATCAGACCGTTGCGATCAATCCAATCGGCGACGATCCGACGGTTGCGATCGATCCAAGCCATGATCCCGATCGGCAATGATCAATCAGACCATTGCGATCCATCCGATCGGCGATGATCCGACAGTTGCGATCGATCTAAGCCATGATCACGATCGGCGACGATCGATCGGACCGTTGCGATCCATCCAATCGGCGATGATCCGAAGGTTGCGATCGATCCAAGCCATGATCTCGATCGGCGATGATCGATCCGACGGTTCCGATCCATCCAATCGGAAACGATCCGACAGTTGCGATCGATCCAAGCCATGGTCCCGATTGGCGATGATCGATTCGACGGTTGCAATCCATTCGATCGGCGACTTTCCGATGGTTGCGATCGATCCAAGCCATGATCCCGATCGACGATGATCGATCCGATTGTTGCAATCCATCCGATTGGCGAAGATCCGACGGTTTCGATCGATCCAAGCCATGATCCCGATCGGCGTTGATCGATCGGACCGTTGCGATAAATCCGATCGGTGATGATCCGACGTTTGCGATCGATCCAAGCCATGATCCCGATCGGCGATGATTGATCGGACCGTTGCGATCCATCCGATCGGCGACGATCCGACGGTTGCGATCCATCTGATCGGCGACGATCCGACGGTTGCGATCGATCCAAGCCATGATCCCGATCAGCGATGTTCGATCGAACCATTGCGATCAATCCGATTGTCGACGATCCAACGGTTACGATCAATCCAAGCCATGATCCCGATCGGCGATGATCGATCGGACCGTTATGATCAATCCGATCGGTGATGATCTGACGGTTGCGATCGATCCAAGCCATGATCCCGATCGGGGATGATCGATCCGACGATTGCGATCCATTCGATCGGCGACAATCCGACGGTTGCAATCGATCCAAGCCATGATCCTGATCGGCAATGATTGATCGGACCGTTGTGATCAATCTGATCAGCGACGATCCGACGGTTGCGATCGAACTGAGAGATGATCCCGATCGGCGATGATTGATCCAACGGTTGCGATCCATCCGATCGGTGACGATCCGATGGTTGCGATCGATCCAAGCCATGATCTCGATCGGCGATGATCGATCTGACATTTGATCCATCCGATCGGCGATGATCCGACGTTGGGATCGATCCAAGCAATGATCCCGATGATGATGATTGATCCAACGATTGCGATCCATCCGATCAGCGAAGATCCGACGGTTGCTATTGATCCAAGCCATGATCTCGATCGGCGATGATCGATCGGACCGTTGCGATCAATCCGATCGGCGATGATCCAACGGTTGCGATCGATCCAAGCCATGATCCCGATCGGCGATGATCGATCCGACCGTTGCGATCAACCCTATCAACGATGATCCGACGGTTGCGATTGATCCAAGCCATGATCCCGATCGTGGAAGATCGATCCAACGATTGCGATCTATCCGATCGATGACAATTCGACAGTTGCGATCGATCCAAGCCAGGATCCCGATCGACCGTTGTGATCCGTACGATCGGTGACGATCCAACGGTTGCGATCGATCCAAGCCATGATTCCGATAGGCGATGATCGATCAGACTGTTGCGATCCATTTGATCGGTGAGGATTCGACGATTGCGATCCATCAGATCGGCGATGATCCGACAGTTGCGATCGATCCAAGCCATGATCCCGATCGGTGATGATCGATCCGATGGTTGCAATCCATCCGAAAGGCGATGATCCCACGGTTGTGATCGATCCAAGCCATGATCCCGATCGGCGATGATCGATCCGACAGTTGCGATCCATTCGATCGGCGAAGATCCGACGATTGCGATCGATCCAAGCCATGATCCTGATCGGCGATGATCGATCGGACCGTTGCGATCAATCCGATCGGCGATGATCTGATGGTTGCGATCGATCCAAGCCATAATCCCAATCGGCGATGAGCGATCGGACCGTTGCGATCAATCCGATTGGCGATGATCGGACGGTTGCGATCGATCCAAGCCATGATCCTGATCGGGGATGATCGATCCGACGACTGCGATCCATCCGATCGTGATGATCCGACGGTTACGATCGATACAAGCATGATCCGATCGGCGATGATCGATCGGACCATTGCGATCAATCTGATCAGCGACAATCCGACGGTTACGATCGATCCAAGTCATGATCCCGATCGGCAATGATCGATCCGACGGTTGCGATCCATCTGATCGGCAACGATTCGACGGTTGCGATCGATCCAAGCCATGATCCCGATCGGCGATGATCGATCGGACCGTTGCGATCAATCCGATCGGTGACGATCGGACGATTGCGATCTATCCAAGCCATGATCCCGATCGGGGATGATCGATCCAACGATTGCGATCCATCCAATCGGCGACGATCCGACGGTTGCGATCGATCCAAGCCATGATCCCGATCGGCGATAATCGATCCGACGGTTGCGATCCATCCGATCGGCGATGATCCACGGTTGCGATCGATCCAAGCCATGATCCCTATCGGCGATGATCGATCGGACCATTGCGATCAATCCGATCGGTGACAATCGGACGGTTGCGATCAATCCAAGCCATGATTCTGATCGGGGATGATCGATCCGACGACTGCGATCCATCCGATCGGCGATGATCCGACGGTTGTGATCGATCCAAGCCATGATCCCAATCGGCGATGATCAATCCGACGGTTGCGATCCATTCGATCGGCGACGATCCGATGGTTGCGATCGATCCAAGCCATGATCTCGATCAGCGATGATCGATCTGATGGTTGCGATCCATCCGATCGGCGATGATCTGACGGTGGCGATCGATCCAAGCAATGATCCCGATCGATAATGATTGATCGGACGATTGCAATCCATCCGATCGGCGAAGATCCGACGGTTGCGATTGATCCAAGCCATGATCCCGATCGACGATGATCGATCGAACAATTGCGATCAATCCGATCGGCAACGATCCGATGGTTGCGATCGATCCAAGCCATGATCCTGATCATGGATGATCGATCCAACGATTGCGATCCATCCGATCGGCGACGTTACGACGGTTGCGATCGATCCAAGCCATGATCCCGATCGGCGATGATCGATCGGACCGTTGTGATCCATCCGATCGGTGATGATCCGACGGTTGCGATCGATCCAAGCCATGATTCTGATAGGCGATGATCGATCGGACTGTTATGATCCATCCGATCGGCGAGGATCTGACGATTGCGATCCATCCGATCGGCGATGATCCGATGGTTGTGATCGATCCAAGCCATGATCCCGATCGGCGATGATCGATCCGACAGTTGCAATCCATTCAAAAGGCGACGATCCCACAGTTGTGATCGATCCAAGCCATGATCCCGATCGGCGATGATCGATCCGACGGTTGCGATCCATCTGATTAGCGAAGATCCGACGGTTGCGATCGATCCAAGCAATGATCCTAATTGGCGATGATCGATCAGACCGTTGCGATCAATCCGATCGGCGACGATCCAATGGTTGCGATCGATCCAAGCTGTGATCCCGATCGGCGATGATCGATCTGACAGTTGCGATCGTTCCGATCGGTGACGATCCGATGGTTGCGAACGATCCAAGCCATAATCCCGATCGGCGATGATCGATCCGACGGTCGCGGTCCATCCGATCGGCGAAGATCCGACGGCTGTGATCGATCCAAGCGATGATCCTGATCAGCTATGATCGATGAAATTGTTGCGATCAATCCGATCGGCATCGATCCGACGGTTGCAATTGATCCAAGCCATGATCCCGATTGGCGATGATCGATCCGATGGTTGCAATCCATCCGAACGGTGATCCTACGGTTGTGATCGATCGAAGCCATGATCCCGATCGGCGATGATCGATCCGACGGTTGTGATCCATCCAATCGACGAAGATCCGACGGTTGCGATCGATCCAAGCAATGATCCCAATCGGCGATTATCGATCAGACCGTTGCGATCAATCCGATCGGCAATAATCCGACGGTTACGTTCGATCCAAGCCGTGATCTCGATCGGTAATAATCGATCCGATGATTGTGATCCATCCGATCTGCGACGATTCGATGATTACGATCGATCGAAGCTATGATCCCGATCGGCGAAGATCGATCTGATGGTTGTGATCCATCCGATCGGCGATAATCCGATGGTTGCGATCGATCCAAGCCATGATCCCAATCGGTGATGATCAATCCGATGGTTGCAATCTATCCGATCGGCAACGATCCGACGGTTGCGATCGATCCAAGCCATGATCTCGATCAGCGATGATCGATCCAACGGTCGCGATCCATCTGATCGGCGAAGATCCGAAGGTTACGATCGATCCAAGCCATGATTCTGATCGGCGATGATCGATGAAACTGTTGCGATCAATCCGATCGGCATTGATCCGATGGTTGCAATCGATCCAAGCCATGATCTCGATCGGCGATGATCGATTGGACCGTTGCGATCCATCCGATCGGCTATGATCCGGTGGTTGCGATCGATCCAAGCCATGATCTCAATCGATGATGATCGATCGAATGGTTGCGATCCATCTGATCCACGATGATCCGATGATTGCAATCGATCGAAGCCATGATCCCGATCGGTGAAGATTGATCCGATGGTTGTGATCCATTCGATCAGCGATAATCCGATGGTTGCGATCGATCCAAGCCATGATCCTGATCGGCGATGATCGATCCGATGGTTGCAATCCATCCGATCGGCGATGATCCGACGGTTGCGATCGATCCAAGCCACGATCCCGATCGGCGATGATCGATCCGATGGTCATGATCCATCCGATCAATGAAGATCCAAAGGTTACGATCGATCCAAGCCATAATTCTGATCGGCGATGATCGATGAAACTGTTGTGATCAATCCGATCGGATTTGATCCGACGGTTGCAATCGATCCAAGCCATGATCCCGATCGGGGATGATCAATCAAACCGTTGTGATCCATCCGATCGGCTACGATCCGACGGTTGCAATCGATACAAGCCATGATCTCGATCGGCGATGATCAATCGGACGGTTGCGATCCATCCAATCGGCAACGATCCGATGATTGGGATCGATCCAAGCCATGATCCCGATCGGCGATAATCAATCCGATGGTCAGATCCATCCGATCCGCGACGATCCGATGATTGCGATCGATCAAAGCCATGATCCCGATCGACAAAGATAAATCCGATGGTTGTGATCCATCCGATCGGTGATAATCCGACGGTTGCGATCGATCCAAGCCATAATCCCAATCAGTGATGATCGATCCAACTGTTGTGATCCATCCGATCGGCGACGATCCGATGGCTGTGATCGATCCAAGCCATGATATCGATCGGCGATGATCGATCCGACTATTGCGATCCGTCCGATCGGCGACGAACCGACGGTTGCAATCGATCTAAGCCATGATCCCGATCGGCGATGATCGATCCGACGGTTGCGATACATTCGATCAGCGATGATCCAATGGTTGTGATCGATCCAAGCCATGATTTCGATCGATGATGATCGATTCGACGGTTGCAATCCATTCGATCGGCGACGATCCGATGGTTGCGATCGATCCAAGCCATGATCCCGATCGGCGATGGTCGATCCGATGGTTGTGATCCATCCGATCGGCGACGGTCCGACGGTTACGATCGATTCAAGCTATGATCCCGATCGGGGATGATCGATTCGACGGTTGCGATCCATCCGATTGGCGAAGATCCGATGGTTGTGATCAATCCAAGCCATGATCCTGATCGGCGATGATTGATGAAACTGTTGCGATCAATCCGATCTGCATCGATCCGACGGTTGCAATCGATCCAAGCCATGATCCCGATCGGCGATGATCGATCGGACCGTTGCGATCCACCCAATCGGCTACGATCCAGCGGTTGCGATCGATCCAAGCCTTGATCTCAATCGGCGATGATCAGTCGGATGGTTGCGATCCATCCGATCGGTGATGATCGGATGGTTGCGATCGATCCAAGCCATGATCTCGATCGGCGATGATCAATCCGACGGTCGCGATCCATCCGATCCACGACGATCCGATGATTACAATCGATCAAAGCCGTGATGCCTATCGGCAATGATCGATCCGACTGTTGCGATCCATCCGATCTGCGATAATCTGACGGTTGCGATCGATCCAAGCCATGATCCCGATCGGCGATGATCGATCCGACCATTGCGATCCATCCGATCGGCGATGATCCGATGGCTGCAATCGATCCAAGCCTTCATTCCGATCGGTGAGGATCAATCCGACGGTTACGATCCATCCGATCCGTGACGATCCGATGGTTGCGATCGATCCAAGCCATGATCCCGATCGGCAATGATCGATCCGATGGTTGTGATCCATCCAATCGGCGATGATCCGATGGTTGCGATCAATTCAAGCTATGATCCCGATTGGGGATGATCAATTCGATGGTTGCGATCCATCCGATCGGCAATGATCCGACGGTTACGATCGATCCAAGCCATGATCTAGATCGGCGATAATCGATCCGACGGTTGCGATCCATCCGATCAGCAAAGATCCGATGGTTGCGATCAATCCAAGCCATGATCCTGATCGGCGATGATCGATCCGATGGTTGTGATCCATCCGATCGGTGATAATCCAACGGTTGTGATCGATCCAAGCCATGATCCCGATCGGCGATGATTGATCTGACCATCGCGATCCATCCGATCGGCAACAATCCGATGGTTGCGATCGTTCCAAGCCATGATATCGATCGGCGATGTTCGATCCGAGTATTGCGATCCATCCGATCGGCGACGAACCGACGGTTGCAATCGATCGAAGCCATGATCCCGATCGGCGATGATCGATCCGACGGTTGCAATCCATCCGATCAGCGATGATTCGACGGTTGCGATCGATCCAATCCATGATTCCGATCGGTGATGATCGATCCGATGGTTGCGATCCATCCGATCGGCAATGATCCGATGGTTGCGATCGATCCAAGCCATGATTCCGATCGGCGATGATCTATCCGACGGTCGTGATCCATCCGATCCGCGACGATCCGATGATTGCGATCGATCGAAGCCATGATCCTGATCGGCGAAGATCGATCCGATGGTTGTGATCCATCCGATCGGCAATAATCCGATGGTTGTGATCGATCAAAACCATGATCCTGATCGGCGATGATCGATCCGACCGTTGTGATCCATCCGATCGGCGACGATCTGTTGGTTGCGATCGATCCAAGCCATGATATCGATCGGCGATGATCGATCCGACTATTGCGATCCATCCAATCGGCGACGAACCGACGGTTGCAATCGATCTAAGCCATGATCCCGATCGGCAATGATCGATCCGACGGTTGTGATCCATCCGATCGGCGATGATCCGACGGTTGCAATCGATCCAAGCCATGATTCCGATCGGTGATGATCGATCCGATGGTTGCGATCCATCCGATCGGCGATGATCGGACGGTTACGATCGATCCAAGCCATGATCCCGATCGGCGATGATCGATCCGATGGTTGTGATCCATCCGATCAGCGATGATCCGACGGTCGCGATCGATTCAAGCTATGATCCCGATCGGGGATGATCTATTTGACGGTTGCGATCCATCCGATCGGTGATGATCCAACGGTTATGATCGATCCAAGCCATGATCTGGATCGGCAATGATCGATCCGACGGTTGCGATCCATTCGATCGGTGAAGATCCGATGGTTGCGATCAATCCAAGCCATGATCCTGATCGACGATGATCGATGAAACTGTTATGATTAATCCGGTCGGCATCGATCCGATGGCTGCAATCGATCCAAGCCATGATCCCGATTGGCGATGATCGATTGGACCATTGCGATCCACTCGATTGGCTACGATTCGACGGTTGCGATCGATCCAAGCCTTGATCTCTATCGGTGATGATGGATCGGACAGTTGCGATCCATCCGATCGGCGACGATCCGATGGTTGTGATCGATCCAAGCCATGATCCCGATCGGCGATGATTGATCCGACGATTGTGATCTTTCTGATCGGCGATGATCCGATGGATGCGATTGATCCAAGCCATGATCTCGATCGACGATGATCGATCCGACCCTTGCAATCCATCCGATCGACGATGATCCAACGGTTACGATCGATCCAAGCCATGATCCCGATCGGCGATGATCGATCGGATCGTTGTGATCCATCTGATCGGCGACGATCCGATGGTTGCGATCGATCCAAGCCATGATATCGATCGACGATGATCGATCCGACTGTTGCGATCCATCCGATCGGCGACGAATCGATGATTGCAATCGATCCAAGCCATGATCCCGATCGGCGATGATCGATCGGACTGTTGCGATCGATCTAGGCCATGATTCCGATCGGTGATGATTGATTCGATGCTTGCGATCCATCCAATCAGCGATAATCCGACGGTTGCGATCGATCCAAGCCATGATCATGATCAGCGATGATCGATCCGATGGTTGTGATCCATCTGATCGGCGACAATCTGACGGTTGCAAATCGATCCAAGTTATGATCCCGATCGGTGATGATCGATCCGATGGTTGCGATCCATCCGATCGCCGACGATCTGACTGTTGCGATTGATCCAAGCCATGAATCGGATCGGTGATGATCGATCCGACGGTTGCGATCCATCGGATCGGGGACGATTTGACGGTTGCGATCCATCCAAGCAATGATCCTGATCAGTGATGATCGATCCGACGGTTACGATCCATCCGATCGGCGACGATACGATGGTTGCGATCGATCCAGGCCATGATCCCAATCGGCAATGATCGATCTGACGGTTGCAATCCATCCGATCGAAGATGATCTGATGGTTGCAATCGATCCAAGCAATGATCCCGATCGACGATGATTGATCTAACGATTGCGATCCATCCGATCGGCGAAGATTCGACGGTTGCGATCGATCCAAGCCATGATCCTGATCGGCGATGAACGATCGGACCATTGCGATCAATCCGATCGACGACGATCCTACGGTTGCGATCGATCCAAGCCATGATCCTGATCCGCAATGATCGATCTGACCGTTGCGATCAATCCGATCGGCGACAATCTGATGGTTGCGATCGATCCAAGCCATGATCCTGATTATGGATGATCGATCCAATGATTGCGATCCATCCGATCGGCAATGATCTGACGATTGCGATCGATCCAAACCATGATCCCGAATGACGATGATCGATCGGACCATTGTGATCCGTCCGATCGGTGACTCTCCGACGGTTGCTATCGATCCAAGCCATGATTCTGATAGGCGATGACCGATCGAACTATTGCAATCCATCCGATTGGCGAGGATCCGACAGTTATAATCCATCCGATCGGCGACGATTCGATGGTTGTGATCGATCCAAGCCATAATCCTGATCGGCGACGATCGATCCGACGGTTGCAATCCATCTGAAAGGTGACGATCCTACGATTTTGATCGATCCAAGCCATGATCCCAATCGGCGATGATCGATCCGACGGTTGCAATCCATCCGATCCGTGATGATCTGACGATTGCGATCGATCCAAGCCATGATCCCGATCGGTGATGATCGATCCTGTTGCTGCCAAATCACTTGTGATGAGCGTTGGATGAACTGAGGTCTCCATGGGCCTTCAGGAACATGAAGAGGTCGCCTTCTTCCTCTGAAAGCCTGCAAAAAATCCCGGGCCGGTAGTTCCGGTGGAGACCCTCCGACGCTCAAGTCAATGGTCTGTAGAACAGGAGTTTTGTAATCAAGTAACGTTTCAGAGAGAGAGAGATCTTCCCTTCATGCAGAGTTGGATACTGTCGCGTAGCCTCTTATTTCGCTCTCCGGAGTAGTGGAGGTCACTTCTGTGATGGTCCGGCCAAGAATAGGTAAGTCGAAGGATCCAGGCCTTCGAATGGGGACGAAGCCAAGAACATTCTGGTAGAAATCAAGTAAAGCCTCTGCAGACAAGGGATATGTGGTTCGAGGAGGTGAGAGGCAAAGCGCCAGTGTTGTTGCTGTTGATCCCCAGCATCTTCGGACACGGAAAATTCGATAAGGATTGATGCTTCACGAGAGGTTGTAGTATTGACAGATGAAACTCCCAGTCTTTTGGAGGTATCCATCGGCCAAATGTCTCCCTTCGGCCGACCAGGAACTTGGATTAGCCTTTCCTGACTTCTCTTCTGAACGTACAGCCGAGAAATTCTTGAGAAAGGACGAAGAAGAACGTTGAGGAGGAGGGGGCGTGCCTTCTCGTTTGGAGAGGAGGGCGCCTACGGGCTTGGGACCTCCTCTCGGCGGAGCGTCCAGGGGCTAGATCTTCCGCCACAGCCGGCGACGCCGGGAACCAGGAGAGGAGACTTCGGAAGAGGAAGGCTCGGGCCTCTTCATGGGAGGAGATCTTCTTTCCTTCCAGAGAACCGAAACCGGCAAGTCAGAGATTTGAAAAACAGAGTTGCCTATATTCTCAGGAGCATACTCCCAGATTGTGTGGGAGAAAAGTATGAACCATGTAATGTCCAACAAAATCGAACAGATGAGAAGTACAGCATAAGCCCTGCCAAGGCTCTGGCTACTGCTCTCAATCACAATAAGTGCAAAGAGTGCGACCACCAGGTTGATTGGCAACACACCATTAAACAATGCACCCAGGGATCCGATCAAAGCACAGCCAATTGGATGTAGACGAGGACAACAGCCAACGACTGGATCCTATCGTAGTCCCAAAGCCATGATCGAATCTGCGAATACAGCGACGTTGGGGAGTAGGGCATTATCAACGATCCCAGTTGGTGCAAGGAGCGATGCAATGGGGAGGGAGAGGGAGAGCGATGGAAAGACTAGGATGAGTACCAGGAGAAGGACTCGCCTCCTTCTACCTTTCCGGAAGGTCCTCCTTTGAGGCCCCCTGAGCGATGCTTCCCCCCCCCCCCCCCCCCAGAGGAGCCAGCGAGGGCTGGATGGATCCGCGCTAGGAGTCCGGAGCAGTTGCCGTCGGAGTCGGAAAGGCTGCTAAGATCTGAACGTCCCCTTTAACAGATTGACGAGCCGAATATCGTGTTTTCTTCTCTAATTTGAGAAGGTCGTTCCAGATCACACTGCCGCTCATGGGCTGTTAACTGGGCCCATCAGATCCAATGGTTGTGATCCATCCGATCGACGATAATACAACGGTTGCGATAGATCCAAGCCATGATCCCGACGGGAGATGATCGATCCGACGGTTGCAATCCATCCGATCAGCGACGATCCGACGGTTGTGATCGATCCAAGCCATGATCCCGATCGGTGATGATTGATCCGACGATTGCGATCCATCCGATCGGTGAAGATCCGACGGTTGCGATCGATCCAAGCAATGAACTTAATCGGTGATGATCGATCAGACCGTTGCGATCAATCCGATCAGCGACGATCTGATGGTTGCGATCGATCCAAGCTGTGATCCCGATCGGCGATGATTGATCCGACGGTTGCGATCCATCCGATCGGCGATGATCCGATGGTTTCGAATGATCCAAGCCATAATCCCGATCGGCGATGATCGATCTGACGGTCGCGATCCATCCGATCCGCGATGATTCGATGGTTGCGATAGATCCAAGCCATGATTCTGATCGGCGATGATCGATCCGACGGTTGTGATCGATCCAAGCCATGATCTCGATCGGCAATGATCGATCCGACGGTTGCGATCCAACCGATTAGCGATGATCCGACGGTTACAATCGATCCAAGCCATGATCCCGATTGGCGATGATCGATCCAACGGTTGCGATCCATCCGATCGGCAAAGATCCGATGGCTGCGATCGATCAAAGCCATGTTCCTGATCGACGATGATTGATGAAACTGTTGCGATCAATCCGATCAGCATCGATTCGAAGGTTGCAATCGATCCAAGCCATGATCCCGATCGACGATGATCGATCTGACGGTTGCAATCCATCCGAACGGCGACGATCCAACGGTAGTGATCGATCCAAGCCATGATCCCGATCGACAATGATCGATCCGACGGTTGCGATCCATCTGAATGGCGATGATCCAACGGTTGTGATCGATCCAAGCCATGATCCCGATCGGCGATGATTGATTCGATGGTTGCAATCCATCCGAACAGTGACGATCCAATGGTTGTGATCGATCCAAGTCATGATCCCAATCGGCGATGATCGATCCGACGATTGCGATCCATCCGATCGGCAAAGATCCGATGGTTGCGATCGATCCAAGAAATGATCCCAATCAGCGATGATCGATCAGACCATTGCGATCAATCCGATCGGCGATGATCCAACGGTTACGATAGATCCAAGCCGTTATCCCGATCGGCGATGATCGATCCGACGGTTGCGATCCATCTGATCGGCGACGATCCGACGGTTGCGATCGATCCAAGCCAAGATCCCGATCAGCGATGATCGATCCGACGGTTGCGATCCATCCGATCAATGATGATCCAACAGTTGCGATCGATCCAAGCTATGATCCCAATCGGCAATGATTGATCGAACCATTTCGATCTATATGATCGGCAATGATCCGATGGTTGCGATCGATCCAAGCCATGATATCGATCGGCGATGATCGATCCGACCATTGTGATCCATCTGATCAGCGATGAACCGATGGTTGCAATCGATCCAAGCCATGATCATGATCGGCGATGATCGATCCGACGGTTGCGATCCATCCGATCGGCGATGATCCGATGGTTGCGATCGATCAAAGCCATGATTCGATCGGTGATGATCGATTCGACGGTTGCGATCCATCCTATCGGCAACAATCCGACGGTTGCGATCGATCCAAGCCATGATCCCGATCAGCGATGATCGATCCGATGGTTGCGATCCATCCGATCAGCGACAATTCGACGGTTGTGATCGATCCAAGCTATGATCCCGATCGGGGATGATCGATCCAACAGTTGCGATCCATCCGATCGGCGACGATCCGATGGTTGCGATCGATCCAAGCCATGATCCCGATCGGCGATGATCGACCTGACAATTGCGATCCATTCGATCAGCGATCATCCGACGGTTGCGATCGATCCAAGCCATGATCCCGATCAGCGATGATCGATCCTACGGTTGCGATCCATCCGATCGGCGACGATCCTACCGTTGCGATCGATCCCAGATATGATCCCGATCGGCGATGATCGATCCGATAGTTGCGATCCATCCGATCGGCGACAATCCGACGGTTGCAATCGATCCAAGCCATGATCCCGATCTGCAATGATCGATCCGACGGTTGTGATCCATCCGATTGGCGAAGATCCAATTTTTACGATCGATCCAAGCCATGATCTCGATCGGCGATGATCGATTGGACCGTTGCGATCAATTCGATCGGCAAAAATTCGACGGTTGCGATCGATCCAAGCAATGAACCCGATCGGCGATGATCGATTCGACAGTTGCGATCCATCCGATCAGCGACGATCCGATGGTTGCAATCAATCCAAGCCATAATCCCGATCGACGATGATCGATTCGATGGTTGCGATCCATCCGATCGGCGAAGATCCAACGGTTGCGATCGATCCAAGCCATGATCCTAATCAGCGATGATCGATCGGACCATTGCGATCAATCCGATCGGCGACGATCCAAGCCATGGTCCCAATCGGCGATGATCGATTCGACGGATGCAATCCATCCGATCGGCGACGATCCAATGGTTACGATCGATCCAAGCCATGATCCTGATCAGCGATGATCATTCTGATGGTTGCGATCCATCAGATCGGCGATGATCCGATGGTTGCGATCGATCCAAGCCATGATACCGATCGTCGATGATCGATCCCACGATCACGATTCATCCGATTGATGACGATCCGACGGTTGCGATTGATCTAAGCCTTGATCACGATTGGCGATGATCGATCCGACGGTTGCGATCCATCTGATCGGCAAAGATCCGACTGTTGCGATCGATCCAAGCCATGATCCCGATCAGCGATGATCGATTGGACCGTTGCGATCAATTCGATTGGCGACGATTCGATGGTTGCGATGGATCCAAGCCATGAACCCGATTGGCGATGATCGATCCAACGGTTGCGATCCATCCGATCGGTGAAGATCCAACTGTTGCGATCGATCCAAGCCATGATCCCGATCGGCGATGATCGATTGGACCGTTGCGATCAATTCGATCGGCGATTCAATGTTGCGATCGATCCAAGCCATGAACCCGATCGCGATGATCGATCCGATGGTTGCGATCCATCCGATCAGCGATGATCCGATTCGATCGATCCAAGGATCCCAATCGGATGATCGATCCTATGGTTGCGATGACGATCCAATGATCCCGATCGGCGATGATCGATCTGACGGTTGATCCGATCGGCGAAGATCCGATGGTTGCAATCGATCCAAGCGATCGGCGATGATGACCGTTGCGCGATCGATCACGATCGATTGATCCTGATCCGATGATCGATCCGATGGTTGATCCGATCAGCAACAATCCGATGGTTGCGATCCAAGCCATGATCCCGATCGTCGATGATCGATCAGACGGTTTCGATCCAATCATCCGATGGTTGCGATCGATCCATGATCGATCATGATCGATCCGATGATCATCCGATTGATCCCGATCGCCATGATCCTGATCGATCCGACGGTTGCGATCCATTCGATGATGATCCGACGATCCATCCGATCGGCGAAGATCCGATGCGATCCAAGCCCCTGATCGGCGATGATCAATGAAATGCGATCGGCTCGATCTGACGTTGCAATCGATCCAAGCCATGATCGATCATGATCGATCCGACGGTTGCGATCCATCCGATCGATCCGCGATCGATCGATGATTGGATCGAATGATTCGATCCGATCCAATGCGGATGATCCGATCTGATCGATCGACCGTTGCGATCCACCGATGGTTGCGATCGATCCGATCGGCGATGATCGATCCGATAATTGCGATCCATCCGATCGCGATCGATGCAATCGATCCAAGCCAAGATCCCGATCGGCGATGATCGATCTGATGGTTGCGATCCATCCGATCGGCGATGATCCGATCGATCATGATCGATGATCGATCCGACGGTTGATCCATCCGATTGGCGACGATCGACGGTTGTGATCCAAGCCATGATCCGATCAGCGATGATCCGATCCATCCGATCGGCGAGTTGGATCGATCCAAGCTATGATCTCGATCGAGGATGATCGATCCGACCGTTGCATCCATCGATACGATCCGACGGTTGCGATCGATCCAAGCCATGATCCCGATCGGTGATGATCGTGCGATCCATCCGATCCATCATCCGACGGTTGCGATCGATCCAAGCCATGATCCCGATCGGCGATGATCGATCCGACGGTTGCGATCCATCCGATCGAAGATCCGATGGTTGCGATCGATGCCATGATCCGATCGATGATCGTGCGATCAATCCGATTCGATCCGACATCGATCCGTGATTCGATCGGCGATGATCGATCGAAGATCCATGATCCGACCGATGATCGATCGGCGATGATCGATCCGAGATCCATCCGATCAGCGATAATCCGACTTGCGATCGATCCAAGCCATGATCCGATCGGACGATGATCGATTGGACCGTTGCAATCATTCGATCGACGATTCGATGGTTGCGATCGATCCAAGCCATGATCCCGATCGGCGATGATCGATCCGACGATTGCGATCCATCCGATCAGCGACGATCCGACGGTTGCGATCGATCCAAGCCATGATTGATCGACGATGATCGATCCGACGGTTGTGATCCATCCGATCGGCGAAGCGACGGTTGCGATCGATCCCATGATCCCGATCGGCGATGATCGATCGATGCGATCAATCCGATCCGATGTTGCGATCCAATCCGATCCGATGGTTGCAATCCATCGATCGATCCAATTGCGATCGATCCAAGCCATGATCCCGATCGGCGATGAACGGTTGCGATCCATCCGATGGCGATGATCCGACGGTTGCGATCAATCCAAGCCATGATCCCGATCATCGATGATCGATGATCCATCCGATCCGACGGTTGCATCGATCAAGCCATGATCCCGATCGGCGATGATCGATCCGATGGTTGCGATCCATCCGATCGCGATGATCGACGGTTGCGATCGATCCAAGCCATGATCCGATCGGCGATGATCGATGGTTGTGATCAATCCATCGGCGTCGATCCAACAGATCGATCCAAGCCATGATCTCGATCGATGATCGATCCGATGGTTGCGATCCACCGATCGCGAAGATCCAATGGTTGCGATCGATCCAAGCAATGATCCCAATCGGCGATGATCGATCGACCGTTGCGATCATCCGATCGGCGACATCCGACGGTTGCGATCGATCCAAGCCATGATCCCGATCAGCGATGATCGATCGTTGCGATCAATCCGATCGGATCCGACGGTTGCAATCGATCCAAGCATGATCCCGATCATGAGATTGCGATCCATCCAATCGGCGACGATCCGACGGTTGCGATCGATCCAAGCCATGATCCGATCGGCAATGATCGATCGATTGCGATCCATCCGATCGGTGACGATCCGACGGTTGCGATCGATCCAAGCCATGATCCCGATCGGCGATGATCGATCGATGGTTGCGATCCATCCGATCCAAGATCCATCCGATGCATGGTTGATCGATCCAAGCCATGATCTCGATCGGCGATGATCGATCCGACGGTTGCGATCCATCCGATCGGCGATGATCCGACGGTTGCGATCGATCCAAGCCATGATCCCGATCGGTGATGATCGATCCGACGTTGCGATCCATCGATCGGTGATCCGACGGTTGCGATCGATCCAAGCCATGATCTCGGCAATGATCGATCCGGATCCCTCGATCGGATCGGCGTCGATCCGACGATCCATCCGATGATCCGATGGTTGCAATCGATCCAAGCCATGATCCCGATCGGCGATGATCGATCGACGATTGCGATCCATCCGATCGGCGATGATCAACGGTTGCGATCGATCCAAGCCATGATCACGATCGGCGATGATCGATCCGACGGTTGCGATCCATCCGATCGGCAACGATCCGACGGTTGCGATCGATCCAAGCCATGATCTCGATCGGCATGATCGATTCGACGTTGCGATCCATCCGATCGACGACGATCCGATGGTTGCGATCGATCCAAGCCATGATCTCGATCGGCGATGATCGATCCGATAGTTGCGATCCATCCGATCGGCGACGATCCGACGGTTGCGATCGATCCAAGCCATGATCCCGATCGGCGATGATCGATCGATGGTTGCGATCAATCCGATCGGCGACGATCCGACGGTTGCGATTGATCCAAGCCATGATCCCGATCGGCGATGATCGATCCGACGGTTGCGATCCATCCAATGATGATCCGACGGTTGCGATCGATCCAAGCCATGATCCCGATCCGATGATCGATCCGACGGTTGCGATCCATCCGATCGGCGACGATCCGACGGTTGCGATCGATCCAAGCATGATCCCGATCAGCGATGATCGATCCGATGTTGCGATCCATCCGATCGTCGAGATCGATGGTTGCGATCGATCCAAGCCATATCCCGATCGGCGATGATCGATCCGACGGTTGCGATCCATCCGATCGGCGAAGATCCGATTGTTGCGATCGTTCCAAGCCATGATCCCGATCGACGATGATCGATTGGACCGTTGCGATCAATTCGATCGGCGACGATTCGACGGTTGCGATCGATCCAAGCCATGAACCCGATCGCGATGATCGATCCGACGGTTGCGATCCATCCAATCAACGATGATCCGACGGTTGCGATCGATCCAAGCCATTATCCCGATTGGCGATGATCGATCCGACGGTTGCAATCCATCCAAATGGCGACGATCCCACGGTTGTGATCGATCCAAGCCATGATCTCGATCGGCGATGATCGATCCGACGGTTGCGATCCATTCGATCGGCGAAGATCCGATGGTTGCGATCGATCCAAGCAATGATCCCAATCGATGATCGATCAGACCGTTGCGATCCATCCGATCGGCAACGATCCGACGGTTGCGATCGATCCAAGCCGTGATCCCGATCAGCGATGATCGATCCGACGGTTGCAATACATCCGATCGGCGATGATCCAATGGTTGCGATCGATCCAAGCCATGATCCCGATCGCGATGATCGATCCGACATTGCGATCCATCCGATCGGCGACGATCCGACGGTTGCGATCGATCCAAGCCATGATACCGATCGGCGATGATCGATCCGACGATGTGATCCATCCGATTGGCGATGATCCGATGGTTGCGATCGATCGAAGCCATGAGATCGATCGATGATCCATCCGATCAGCGATGATCCGACGGTTGTGATCCATCCGATCGATCCGATGGTTGCGATCGATCCAAGCCATGATCCTGATCGGCGATGATGAAACTGTTGCGATCATCCGATCGGCGTCGATCTGACGGTTGCAATCGATCCAAGCCGTGATGCGATCGGCGATGATCGATCCGATGGTTGCGATCCATCCGATCAGCAAAGATCCAATGGTTGCGATCGATCCAAGCAATGATCCCAATCGGCGATGATCGATCAGACCATTGTGATCAATCCGATCGGCGATGATCCGACGGTTGCGATCGATCCAAGCCATGATCCCAATCAGCGATGATCAATCCGACGATTGCGATCCATCCGATCGGCGATGATCCGATGGTTGCGATCGATCCAAGCCATAATCCCGATCGGCGATGATCGATCCGACGGTCGCGATCCATCCGATCCGTGATGATCAGACAGTTGTGATCGATCCAAGCCATGATCCCGATCGGCGATGATCGATCCGAAGGTTGTGATCCAACCGATCGGCGACAATCGACGGTTGTGTCGATCCAAGCCATGATCCCGATCGGCGATGATCGATCCGACAGTTGCGATCCATCCGATCGGCGATGATCCGACGGTTGCGATCGACCCAAGCCATGATCACGATCGGCGATGATCGATCCTATGGTTGCGATCCATCCGATCGGCGAAGATCCGAGTTGCGATCGATCCAAGCCATGATCCTGATCGGCGATGATCGACGAAACTATTGCGATCAATCCGATCGGCATCGATCCGACGGTTGCAATCGATCCAAGCCATGATCCCGATCGGCGATGATCGATCGGACGGTTGCGATCCATCCGATCGGCTACGATCCGACGGTTGCGATCGATCCAAGCCATGATCTCGATCGGCAATGATGGATCGGACGATTGCGATCCATCCGATCAGCGACGATCCGACGGTTGCGATCGATCCAAGCCATGATCACGATCGGCGATGATCGATCCGATGGTTGCGATCCATCCGATCGGCGAAGATCCGACTGTTGCGATCGATCCAAGCCATGATCCCGATCGGCGATGATCGATTGGACCGTTGCGATCAATTCGATCGGCGACGATTCGACGGTTGCGATCGATCCAAGCCATGAACCCGGTCGGCGATGATCGATCCGACGGTTGCGATCCATCCGATCAGCGAGGATCCCGATCCAAGGATCCCGATGCGATCGATCCGATGGTTGTGATCCATCCGATCGGCGACGATCCGACGGTTGCAATCGATTCAAGCTATGATCCGATCGAGGATGATCGATCCGACGGTTGCGATTCATCCGATCGGCGATGATCCGACGGTTGCGATCGATCATAGCCATGATCCCGATCGGCGATGATCGATCCGACTTTTCGATCCATCCGATCGGCGAAGATCCGACGGTTGCGATAGATCCAAGCCATGATCCCGATCGGCGATGATCGATCCGACGGTTGCGATCCATCCGATCGGCGAAGATCCGACTGTTGCGATCGTTCCAAGCCATGATCCCGATCGACGATGATCGATTGGACCGTTGCGATCAATTCGATCGGCGACGATTCGACGGTTGCGATCGATCCAAGCCATGAACCCGATCGGCGATGATCGATCCGACGGTTGCGATCCATCCAATCAACGATGATCCGACGGTTGCAATCCATCCAAACGGTGACGATCCCACGGTTGTGATCGATCCAAGCCATGATCCCGATCGGTGATGATCGATCCGACGATTGCGATCCATTCGATCGGTGAAGATCCGATGGTTGCGATCGATCAAGCAATGATCCCAATCGGCGATGATCGATCAGACCATTGCGATCCATACGATCGGCAACGATCCGACGGTTGCGATCGATCCAAGCCGTGATCCCGATCAGCGATGATCGATTCGACGGTTGCAATACATCCGATCGGCGACGATCCAACGGTTGCAATCGATCCATGCCATGATTCCGATCGCGATGATCGATCCGACGGTTGCGATCCATCCGATCGGCGATGATCCGATGGTTGCGATCGATCCAAGCCATGATCCCGATCGGCGATGATCGATCCGACGGTTGCGATCCATCCGATCGGCGAGATCAACGGTTGTGATCGATCCAAGCCATGATCCCGATCCGATGATCGATCCGAATGATCCAATCCGATCGGCGACAATCCGATCGGTTGCGATCGATCCAAGCCATGATCCGATTGATGATCGAGATGATTGCGATCCATCCGATCCGATGATCCGACGGTTGCGATCGATCCAAGCCATGATCCCGATCGGCGATGATCGATCCGATGGTTGCGATCCATCCGATCGCGAAGATCCGACGGTTGCGATCGATCCAAGCCATGATCCGATCGGCGATGATCCGAAACTATTGCGATCAATCCGATCGGCGATGATCCGACGGTTGTCGATCCAAGCCATGATCCCGATCGATGCGATCGGACCGTTGCGATCCATCCGATCGATCCGACGGTTGCAATCGATCCAAGCCATGATCCCGATCGGCGATGATCGATCCGACGTTGCGATCCATCCGATCGGCGAGATCCGACGGTTGCGATCGATCCAAGCCATGATCCCGATCGGCGATGATCGATCCGATGGTTGCGATCCATCCGATCGGCGAAGATCCGACGGTTGCGATCGATCCAAGCCATGATCCCGATCGGCGATGATCGATTGGACCGTTGCGATCAATTCGATCGGCGACGATTCGACGGTTGCGATCGATCCAAGCCATGAACCCGATCGGCGATGATCGATCCGATGGTTGCGATCCATCCGATCGTGATGATCCGACGGTTGCGATCGATCCAAGCCATGATCCCGATCGGCGATGATCGATCCACGGTTGCAATCCATCCCGACGATCCCACGGTTGTGATCGATCCAAGCCATGATCCCGATCGGCGATGATCGATCCGACGATTGCGATCCATTCGATCGGCGAAGATCCGATGGTTGCGATCGATCCAAGCATGATCCCAATCGGCGATGATCGATCAGACCATTGCGATCCATCCGATCGGCAACGATCCGACGGTTGCGATCGATCCAAGCCATGATCCCGATCAGCGATGATCGATCGACGGTTGCAATACATCCGATCGGCGACGATCCAACGGTTGCGGATAGCCATGATCCGATCATCGATGATCGATCCGACGGTTGCGATCCATCCGATCGATCCAACGGTTGCGATCGATCCAAGCCATGATCCCGATCGGCGATGATCGATCCGACGTTGCGATCCATCCGATTGGCGATGATCCGATGGTTGCGATCGATCAAGCCATGATGATCGATCCGACGGTTGCGATCCATCCGATCGGCGAGATCCGACGGTTGCGATCCATCCGATCGGCGAAGACGGTTGCGATCGATCCAAGCCATGATCCCGATCGGCGATGATCGATGGTTTGATCAATCCCGGTCGAGTTGCAATCGATCCAAGCCATGATCTCGATCGCGATGATCGATCCGACGGTTGCGATCCATCCGATCAGCGAAGATCCAATGGTTGCGATCGATCCAAGCAATGATCCCAATCGGCGATGATCGATCAGACCGTTGCGATCAATCCGATCGGCGATATCGACGGTTGCGATCGATCCAAGCCATGATCCCGATCAGCGATGATCAATCCGACGGTTGCGATCCATCCGATCGGCGACGATCCGATGGTTGCGATCGATCCAAGCCATGATCCCGATCGGCGATGATCGATCCGACGGTCGATCCATCCGATCCGCGATGATCGACGGTTGTGATCGATCCAAGCCATGATCCCGATCGGCGATGATCGATCCGATGGTTGTGATCCAATGATCAGCGAAGATCCGACTGTTGCGATCGATCCAAGCCATGATCCCGATCGGCGATGATCGATCCGACGGTTGCGATCCATCCGATCGGCGATGATCCGACGGTTGCGATCGATCCAAGCCATGATCCGATCGGCGATGATCGATCCTATGGTTGCGATCCATCCGATCGACGAAGATCCGACGGTTGCGATCGATCCAAGCCATGATCCTGATCGGCGATGATCGACGATTGCGATCAATCCGATCGGCGT
This sequence comes from Calamus simplicifolius, assembly GCA_900491605.1. Classification (NCBI taxonomy): domain Eukaryota; kingdom Viridiplantae; phylum Streptophyta; class Magnoliopsida; order Arecales; family Arecaceae; genus Calamus; species Calamus simplicifolius. Next base: position 2,601 of record UESW01003299.1, on the reverse strand, counting down.
CGATCCGACGTGTTGCAATCGATCCAAGCCATGATCCCGATCGCGATGATCGATGGACCATTGCGATCCATCCGATCGGCTACGATCCGACGGTTGCGATCGATCCAAGCCATGATCCCGATCGGCGATGATCGATCCGACGGTTGCAATCCATCCGATCGGTGCGATGATCCGATCGGTTGCGATCGATCCGAAGATCCATGATCCCTGATCGTCGATGATCGATCCGACGATTGCGATCCATCCGATCGGATGATCCGACGGTTGCGATCGATCCAAGCCATGATCCCGATCGGCGATGATCGATCCGACGGTTGTGATCCATCCGATCGGCGAAGATCCGACGGTTGCGATCGATCCAAGCCATGATCCTGATCGGCGATGATCGACGACTTTGCGATCAATCCGATCGACGGATCCGACGGTTGCAATCGATCCAAGCCATGATCCGATCGCGATGATCGATGAAACGTTGCGATCCATCCGATCGGCGACGATCCGACAGTTGCGATCGATCCAAGCCATGATCTCGATCGGATCAATGATCGATCGGACGGTTGCGATCCATCCGATGGACGATGATCCGATGGTTGCGATCGATCCAAGCCATGATCCCGATCGATGATCGATCCGACGAATGATCCTTCCGATCGATGCGATGGTTGCGATCGATCCAAGCCATGATCCGATCGGCGATGATCGATCCGACGGTTGTGATCCATCCGATCGGACGAATCCGACGGTTGCGATCGATCCAAGCCATGATCCCGATCGGCGATGATCGATGTAATCCATCCGATCCGATGATCCGACGGTTGCGATCGATCCAAGCCATGATCCGATCAGCGATGATCGATCCAAGGTTGCGATCCATCCGATCGGTGACAATCCGATGGTACCGATCAAGCCATGATCCCGATCGGGATGATCGATCCGACGGTTGCGATCCATCCGATGGACGATCCGACGGTTGCGATCGATCAAGCCATGATCCTGATCGGCGATGATCGATCCGATTTGCGATCCATCCGATCGGCAATCGATCCGACTGGTTGCAATCGATCCAAGCCATGATCCCGATCGGCGATGATCGATTGGACCATTTGCGATCCATCCGATCGGCTACGATCCGATGGTTGCAATCGATCCAAGCCATGATCTCGATCGGCAATGATCGATCGGACGATTGCAATCCATCCGATCGGTGAGATCCGACGGTTGCGATCGATCCAAGCCATGATCACGATCGGCGATGATCGATCCGAGTTGTGATCCATCCGATCAATGAAGATCCGACTGTTGCGATCGATCCAAGCCATGATCCCGATCGGCGATGATCGATTGGACCGTTGCGATCAATTCGATCGGCGACGATTCGACGGTTGCGATCGATCCAAGCCATGAACCCGGTCGGCGATGATCGATCAGATGGTTGCGATCCATCCGATCAGCGATCCAATCCGACGGTTGCAATCGATCCAATCCATGATCCCGATCGGCGATGATCGATCCAATGATCGATGCGATCCATCCGATCGGCGACGATCCGACGTTGCAATCGATCCAAGCCATGATCCGATCGAGCGATGATCGATCCGACGGTTGCGATCCATCCGATCAGATGATCCGATGGTTGCGATCGATCCAAGCCATGATCCTGAAGATCATCCGATGATTGCGATCCATCGATCGGCGATGGATTGATCGATCCGATCGATCGGTTGATCGCGATCGATCCAATCCGCGACGATCCGATGGTACCGATCGATTCAAGCTATGATCCCGATCGGGGATGATCGATCCGACGGTTTGATCCATCCGATCATGATCTGACTGTTGCGATCGATCCAAGCCATGATCTCGATGGCGATGATCGACGTTGCGATCAATCCGATCGGTAAAGATCCGACTGTTGCGATCGATCCAAGCCATGATCCCGATCGGCGATGATCGATCGACTATTGTGATCCATCCGATCGGCGACGATCAACAGTTGCAATCGATCCAAGCCATGATCTCGATCGGCGATGATCGATCCTAATGCGATCCATCCGATCGGTGAGATCCGATGGTTGCAATAGATCCAAGCCATGATCCCGATCGGCGATGATGATCCGTCGATTGCGATCGATCCAAGCCATGATCTCGATCAGCAATGATCGATCTGACGGTTGCGATCTATCCATCAGCAAAGATCGACTGTCGCGATCATTCCAAGCCCATGATCCCGATCGACGATGATCGATTGGACCGTTGCGATCAATTCGATCGGCGATATTCGACGGTTGCGATCGATCCAAAGCCATGAACCCGATCGGCGATGATCGATCACGGTTGCGATCCATCCAATCAACGATGATCCGACGGTTGCGATCGATCCAAGCCATTATCCGATTGATGATTGATCGATCCGACGGTTGCAATCCATCCAAAACAGCGATGATCCCACGGTTGTGATCGATCCAAGCCATGATCTCGATCAGCGATGATCGATCCGATGGTTGCGATCAATTCAATCGGCGAAGATCCGATGGTTGCGCGATCTCCAAGCAATGATCCCAATCGGCGATGATCGATCAGACCGTTGCGATCCATCCGATC
>UESW01003298.1:66629-93353 GCA_900491605.1 Calamus simplicifolius | reverse complement strand
TCCATATCAAATTAAAAAAATAGCATATTAACTCCTAAAATTTTAGAACCAAAATATCTCTCCTTACTAAATAGCCCTCCCAAACAGCCCTCCAGAGCCTGCCTCCCATGCCCTTCCCGCCTCCCTCACTTCGGATCGTTATTGAATCATTGATTGAAGTGATTTCAACCTTAAATCGAGCAATGAATAAGTAATTAATAATTTTTGAAGATGCTACTATCGCAAAGGTTAGTTTATATCCCCGTCGTCAATTTTTTTTTCCCGTTTGTGCATTGTTCGGCCCTATGTGGCCAAACAGATAAGCTCTGTTCAGCCACACAGAGCCGAACAACATAAACATGTTCGGCCCACAGGGCCTAACAGAAGAAATATGTTCGGCCCGAATAGAATGTTTATTCTTCATTTTTTGTTTGATTAATTATGATTAGGGTTTAAAATTATTATTTGATCGTGCAGGACGATGCTTCGACTGAATGCAGCATGATTGGCTCTGATTGTGTGATGGATTATACAATAAATTTATAACTTACGAGGTAAAATTTAATTACATTTATTTTCGTATTATTTGACTCAGCAATGTTTAAAATTGTCTACTAACATAAAACTATTTATTTTATAGATATTCAAAAGTAGAGAAGAAATGTGTAATTGGTGTCGGGAAGTCGGAAAGAGGAATGGATTTGTCGTTATCATTAAAAAATTTGATTCAGGCAGCAATGTTAAGAAACCAAAAATTTTTTTTCTTGCGAGAGGAGCGGTACTTGCAAAAGTAAACACATCAAGGAAAAGGAATCAAAGACCAGGGCCAGTGGCACTAAGAAGTGTGGATATCCTTTTGCCTTAAGAGGGAAGAAATTGGACACTGCAGATGATTGGATGTTAATGGTCATGTATGGTGTGCACAATCATCCAGCTGCAAAGCATCTCAAGGGGCACTCATATGCAGGACGATTATCTAAGCAGGAGACTACAATGCTAGTGAGATGTCGAAGAGTTTGGTTCGGCCTAAGGACATATTATCTACTTTGAAGCAAAGGGATGCCCTCAATGTTACGATAATGAAGACAATCTACAATGCACGGCAGAGGTACAAGGCTGTAGAGATTGCTGGGAGATCTCATATGCAACATTTTCTTGGTAAATTATCTGAGTGTAAATATATTGAGTGGCATAGGAATTGTATTAAGTCTGATGTTGTGTGACTTGTTTTGGGCACACCCTGGCAGTATAGACTTGTTACGTGCATTTCCTCGTGTGTTGATAATGGATTGCACTTACAAGACGAACAAATATCGTCTTCCTCTCTTAGAGATTGTCGGGGTGATATCAACTGACCTGACATTTTCTATTGCTTTTGTGTATATGGACTCTGAGCGAGAAGATAACTATACATGGGCATTAGAGATATTGCGCAGTGTCATGGACGATGATGCTCTGCCTGAGGTGATAGTCACAGATAGAGACTTGGCTCTATTGAATGCAATTCAGAGGGTATTTCCTATGGCAACACATTTGCTATGTAGATAGCATATTAGTAGGAATGTTTTGGCCCAGTGCAAAAGGTTATTTGAAACAAAGGATAAATGGGATAAGTTTATAATGACTTGGAATATACTTGTGTTGTCCACCACAGAAGATGAGTTTAATGATCACTGGACAAAACTCCAGAGAAAGTTTACTACCTACCCAAATTCTTTACGATATGTGTCAGAAACTTGGCTGAGTAAGTACAAGGAAAGATTTATCGCAGCATGGACGGACGCATGTAGGCACTACGGAATTTGACAACTAATAGGTATCACAAGGAATTGATAAATTTAAGAAATTTATAATTTAATTATGCAATTATTATCTCCTTTTATTAAATTTTATTTACTTTTCTAGGGCTGAAAGTGCACATGCAAGGCTGAAAAGACAACTTGGATCAAGCCAAGGGAATTTCGAATCATCTTGGACAAAAATACATAGTTTGATTGAGTTGCAGCATAGTGACATTAAAGCCTCATTTGAGAAGAGTTTGATGGTTATGCAACACGACTTCAAGCCTGCTGAATTCAAAGAACTGCGAAGTTTCATTTCTATAAGTGCATTAAATCAGATCCTCGCTCAAGCGAACTGAGCCAATTCAGTTGGTATTGATACTTCAGTTTGTGGGTGTGCTATTCGGTGCACACATGGTTTACCATGCGGCCACGAGATTGCACGGTTTAGGATGGAAAGTCGGCCAATTCCCTTGGATTGCATAGATCCTCATTGGAGAAAACTTGATATGATGCCGGCTTCAAATGTGCAAAGTATTCAGCTGAGCTGTGATCCAGAGTTGGATATAATTGCTCAGAAATTCAAACAGTTAGATGGGTCTTCGCAATTGCAGATGTTAAGAAAATTGAGAGAGATTGCTAGCCCAGAAAGTACTTCTCTTGAAGAACCTGCCACAAGGATCACTCGTTCACTTGGTCGCGACCGTGCTTCATTGAAGGTTGATACATCTACCCGCGTGATCCTTCTGCCTTTGAGTTGATTCTTTCAGGACAAGATAGTTATTCACCTGGTATGGGCACTCCACCAATGACGCAAGTGCCCAAGAGGCAGCCAAGAAAGAAGGTACAAAGCATTTCTTTCACTAAAGAAGGGACCGTGCCGGTATGTGCCGACGCGTGCCGTGTACCGGACGCGTGCCGGTACATGCCGGCACATGCCGGCAACTTTCGGACCCATGCCGGATGCATGCCGGTAGGTGCCGGCACATGCCGGCAACTTTGGACCCCATGCCGGAATGTGCCGAACGCATGCCGGTACGTGCCGGCACATGCCGGAAACTTTCGGACCCCGTGTCGGACGCATGCCGGTACGTGCCACACATGCCGGCAACTTCCGGACCCCATGCCATTTGTTATTACAAAGCGATTATTTACCATCTAATTCATTCGTTAATGGTTTGCGGGTTTCTCGTCAGCGAACTCGGTCATATAAGCCAACAATCTATATTGATCAAATTCCAGATGGGTTGAGGCCGTTCATCCAACATATCAAGGATGTTAAAGCTGACAGCAACTGCGGATTTAGAGCAATAGCTGACTTGCTGGGATTTGGAAAGGATGATTGGCTCCGTATTAGGAAGGATTTATTGAATGACTTGCAATGTCATTCAGAGCACTATCGTGCTTTATTTGCTGTCGAAGGGAGGTTTGAGGAGATTGAGCATGCATTATCATATTTTGATAATGCTCCACCTTTTGACCGATGGATGACTATGCCGGATATGGGGCACGTTATAGCGTCCCACTATAACGTTGTCCTATACCACCTCTCCTTGCAACAATATCTTGCATTCCTACCTCTACGATCGGTGCCTCTTCCTCCTTTATCCCGCAAAGATATTGCAGTGGCGTTCGTTAATGGCAATCATTTTGTGGAGGTATTAATTAAACAACTCTTAATCATGCTTAAATGACTAATAATTCATTATGTTTACTAATTTATATATTTTGCAGGTGTTTCTGTTACCAATCATCCGTTCCCCCAATAGCAAGCAATTGGCAAAAACATCATTTACCCTGTACTTCCGGATGGGCTTCTTCATATGAATCTAGGATTCACCAGTTCAGGCAAACGATCTCGTCGGATGTTATTATTAGCGAGACTATTGAGTTGTAGTTGTCCTTTTGCCTGCAACAATCAATTTTGTATAATGTTTGATATATTTATATTAATTCAAAAGATTTTCATTCAAATTGAGCCAAAAGGAAGTAAAATTTCATTCAAATTTTAATGTCTTTTACAAAAAGATGCACTATGTGCTAAAAGATACAAAATACATGAGGTACATCAGGGATCCCCACCACGCCATCGTCGACGCCTGTACTGCTGTGGCGATGCATGACTAGGGCTAGAACATCAGGCTGAACAGGCTAAGCCGTAGAGATATGCTGACCCTGCAACACATGTGCAATATGCGATATGACATCGTACATGTGCGCCCTGTGACGCAGCAGCCTCCTCCCGATCCATATCAAGTATGCTAGTGCAAAGGCCAAGCGCATCTGCAATACGCCGGCCTTGCACGTCAGCATCAGCATCATCGGGATGATCGGGAGTAGATACCGGATCGGCTCTCCGGAGGGTGAACAGTCAGATGTGTGATCCGAGAATACCACTCCAAAAATCCTGGTATGCAATCTGAGGGTCGGGTCACCGGATGGCTCCTGCTCGCTGGGCTCAGCAGGTGATCCTCCCACCTCTCCCATAACTGCTCATAGAAGACATACCGAATGCGGTACGAAGCTGCTATCGATCCTCTGCTAGCTCGCTTAGAGGCTAGTGGCGCACGGGGGATCGTCTGTATCCTGCCGAACTATCGTAAAACCCTTTCAGGATGATAGGGTTCTACGACATCCATGCACTTCAGGCATCCACTAAAGAATGCAATATCAAGGAATGGACGATCATCCCGGATAAGACGATGGGGATCCCAAACTACCTGCAATATATTAAATCGTAATAAGTTTGATAATATATGATAAATTATAAATACATAAGTGCATGGTCTATGGTACATACCTCATCTGCCCTCAGTACGTCCAATGACTCGCGTAGAATCACCAAATGGTCCATTGTAGAATGGGGTGGAGTGCCGGGAGTCCATCGGTGTACGCGGGGCCTAGCATCAGTATAGTCTAGGGCTGGGTGAGGAGTGAGAAAGGAAAAATGCTCATAAATCCATGCATGGAGAAGCATCATATATCCACTGATATGTCTAACGGATGCCCTAGACGCAATCCCCAACTACCGATATAAATGAGCCAAGGCACCGACACCCAGGCATATGTGCTCACTCTCTCCAAATGCCGAAGCAGAGCAAGATAAGCTATAGGCACCCTCGTCCCGCTCTTATCGACAAAAAGTGTACACCCTAACAAAAAAAGCAAATATGCTCGTGCTGCACAGTCTATCCTACGGCTATCTCTATATGATACATTATGAAAATGACTCTTCAGCCACTCTAACCTTATAGACTGACCGCGAAAGATAGAACCTCCTGACCGCGTCATCCCGTGATACATCCAATAATTGCACTAGTAGGTCCTCAGCATCCCGATCACTCATCCTATCTGTAGACAAGGACACTGAGGCACCCATGATACTAATCCCTAATATGGCGGCAACATCATCCAACGTGATTGTCATCTCGCCAAAGGGAAGATGGAAGGTGTTTGTCTTGGGCTGCCATCTCTCTACAAAGCCCGAGATAAGAATCTTATCGGCGAACCGATAAAAGCAATGCACTAGCTCTAGAAGACCGACTGCTGAGCTATATCCCTGAATCTCCTATTCAATTGCCCTGATGCCCACCACTGCCACTCACCTACTTTGGCAGCATGGTTCATGCACTTTAGTGGAGTCCATTTCTGAAATATAAATGGATAACATGAATAACACATAACAGCATCGAAATAATACATTAAATAACATACAGTAGAACAACGAACAAATACCTGTTACCTCCAGATGGAGGCTGCAATATGTGTCCTGAAACTCCTAAGGACAGAGTCATCCTCAGGACCGCCTGGACAAGGACCATCCACCTCATCATCATCAACATCCATAGGTGGGATGTTCTAGTTTGCTGTCTCATCTGGGGCGATGGTGCAACAACCTTAGGAACCTCAGAAATCTCAATAACCTAAGGCGCCTAGGTTCTACGTCTCCTGGCAGACGCTGTGGGTCTAACTCGTGAGGGGCCAGCATCCATATCTGGAACATTGCAATATTCATCATTAAAATAAAAATATTAAAATAATATATTTTTATTAAAAATATATTAATAATATAAACTCATTTAAAATTATAAACTTTATAATATACTTTATAATTATAATATACTTTATTTATAATATACTTAATATATATTATAAATTATACTTTATAATATATTATAAATTAATATACTTTATAATATACTTGATTATTATAATTATTATTATAATATACTTTATTATAATTATATTTAATAATTTAATTACTCTGTTTGACCCTTAACTTGTTCGGCCCAGCTGGACCAAACAGATTTAATGAACAGATTATTCAATATGTTTGGCCCAGCTGGTCGAACAGATTGAATTCTGTTCGGCCCAGGGCCGAACAGAGATCGGAGTGTGCGGAGTGTGGAGGGAGGGGGAGAGGTGGCGGAGATGGGGCGAAGCCGTGGGAGAGATGCGAACACCGAGGAGGGAGGGGAGCTTGGCTTAAAAAAAAACCTATGGAGGAGGGCGGATCGAGTGAGGGAAGGAGGGAGGGAGGGAGGGAGACCTTACCTGCCGGGAAGCTGCGCTGGGGAAGCCGCCGCGGGAAGCACCGTGAGAGAGCGAGCGGGGGAGCGCGGTCGGACGGGAAAGGGGGACACTCAGTAATTTTGGGGGGGGGGGGAAGGCGGAGGGGGGGGGGGGGTGAAGGGAAAGAGTTAGTTTAGGTATTTCATAATTTTAGGGGCTAGTGAGTAATTTCTAGGGGCTACTGAGTAAAAAAAAAAAATAGGGGGGCTCCTCAAAAAAATGGCGGTCCAAATAGAATTACCCTTTCCGTTGAGAGGAGACGGCGACAGCGGACAAAGATCCAAAACGGGGACACCATATAGAAGAGGAAAGCAGAGGAACGTAGCTACGTGTCCCAAAATCCATCTCCAACCGTTTAACTGCCGGGCTGGGTCAGGGCCGGAAGGTTCTCTGGGAGCCGAGATTTCCCTTTTCACCCTCCGGTACTTCGGTGAAGTTCGTGGTTGCAACTTGCAAGAGCTTGGGGACTCATCTTGGGGAGCATATTTTGTGGAGGGTATCAAACTTTGGGTGGATCGAGGTGTGGCCCAACCAATGAACGGATTGGATGGATGCGGACCCACCACCCACCTTGCGAAGGGAAAATATTTTTTTTCTTGATTCCGATGATATGACCAATAGAAAAAGTCTTTGTACATCCTCGGTGCAGCAAGTCCTACGTGGACTGCACCGCCTCTCTGATCCACATGCATCCTACGTAGCTGACGTTGCGGAACGGTATGGCTCTGCTACGATGTTACATTCTGATCGTGACGGCTATTAAAAGCTTCCTTTATTTTAAAATTATTATGCAGACGAAAATGCCCTTTCCCTCCAGCCTACTTCTACCATCATTTTTTCTTGGATTACATCTGTGCAAGAAAAACTCTTTCTTCCCCCTTGCTCTGGGCTTTTAGATGCAAGGAATCAGTCCAATTTTTCTTGAGCAAGATCCTGAGCCTTGCTCTAAGAGTCCGGTCGGAAGAAAATATTTCAGCTTCGAGGTTGGAATACGTAGCTACTGAAGTCTTTGTACAAAAACTTCTGGAGAAAATGTCATCCGCAGTAGGAAGTAAAAAGTCCTTGTTCCAACTTCTTTGTAAATCTCCTTTATTACACCAACTATTTTTTGTCGTTAGAGGAAGTTAATGCTTTAGGAAACCGTTTAATGCGCAAGTAACTTCCTTAGACCAAAACAGTTATGACATTCTGGGAGTCATAACTGTTTAGAGTTTACTGTTTTGTAGCACGAATGTCATACTGTATAACTTATGAACTGAGGTGTTGTCAGAGTATTTCGGTGGCCTATATTCCCCGTTATTTCCTTTCCATATAGCTATAGTTACAAACTTACGACACCCATGCTCCGGGGTGTCGTCATAAAAGCTACACACCCCAAATTTACTGTTAAGATACCGTAGTTACAAGCTACGACACCCGTGCTTATAACTAACCATGGAGAGAGCATGGGAATGGATATAAAGAAGAGGAGAAGAGGGGGGAGGGGCATTCTACGGAGGGCCAAGTGGAGAAAAGGGGGAGCGACACCCAGTTTAAACCTTAACAGTCCCCGCATGGGTGTCGCCGCCTTAAAGCCAGGGTTTCGTCAGATGAGAGTGGGGTGTGGTAACAGCCTAAGCTGGGGATATCGTCAGTCCCCGCCTTAACAGTCCCCACACGGGTATCGCCGCCTTAAAGCCAAGGTGTCGTTAGATGAGAGCGAGGGTGTTGGTAACAGCCTAAGTCGAAGATGTCGTCGGTCCCCACCTTAATAGTCTCGCACGGGTGCCGTCGCCTTAAAGCTAGGGTGTCGTCATGCTAAAGCTAGGGTGTCGTAAGAGCCTAAGTCGGGGATGTCGTCGGTCCCCGCCTTAACAGTCCGGCACGGGTGTCGTCGCCTTAAAGCTAGGGTGTCGTCGCACTAAAGCTAGGGTGTCGTAAGAGCCTAAGTCAGGGATGTCATCGGTCCCCGCCTTAACAGTCCCAGCACGGGTGTCATCGCCTTAAAGCTAGGGTGTCGTCAGATGAGAGATGGGGGTTGGTAATAGCCTAAGTCGGGGATGTCATCGATCCTCACCTTAACAGTCCCCGCACAGGTGTCGTCGCGCTAAAGCTAGGGTGTCATCGGATGAGAACTAGGGTGTCGTAAGAGCCAAAGCCAGGGATGTCGTAGGTCCCCGCCTTAACAAGTCTCTGCACGGGTGTCGTCGCCTTAAAGCTAGGATGTCATCGCACTAAAGCTGGGGTGTCGTAAGAGCCTAAGTCAGGGATGTCGTCGGTTCCCACCTTAACAGTCCCGGCATGGGTGTCGTCGCCTTAAAGCTAGGGTGTCATCAGTTAAGAGCTGGGGTGTTGTAACAGCCTAAGTCGGGGATGTCGTCGGTCCCCGCCTTAACAGTCCCAAAACGGGTGTCATCGCCTTAAAGCTAGGGTGTCGTCAGATGAGAGCTGGGGTATCGTAACAGCCTAAGTCGGGGATGTTGTCGGTCCCCACCTTAACAGTCCCGACATAGGTGTGTCGCCTTAAAGCTAGGGTGTCGTCAGATGAGAGCTGGGATGTCGTAACTGTAGGGAGAAATAGTCTCGAGGCATGCATATTTTTAAAAATTGATAACTATTATCATTGCGAAAATTAAAAGATTACATATTAATCTATCTATATACATCAAGATCATATCTTTGCCTATATATTCAGGGTCGTTTGATCTAAAATATGCATATAAAAACATCAAGATCATATCTTGATCTTCAAGATGACTAGTCACACTATTATCTTGAAGCCTGCCTTAAGATCTAGGGATCAAATCACTTACCTTAAGAACAGTAGGTAAATCCTTATTGCTCTGTCCGGCCTCTAGTATCGTCCACGCGAAGCCCCGAATGATCAGATTTCTGGGAGTGCTAGCTTGCGAAAAATAGCTTCGCTGATCTTGAATCCTCTCACTTGAATCTTCCTCCAAGATCCACCAGGCTTCCGCTAACACCAGAATCACCAGAAATTTCTATTCTAACATTTTAGAATTACAATCCACGATAATTTAGAATTACAATCCATGACAAATCGTGTATTGTTGTTCTATTTTTGTTCTGTGTTCTCTGGTGAGGGAATGCCCTCTATTTATAGTCTAGATTTAGCCTTGACATTTAATTCTGACATTTAAGAATCCGTCGTTTGGCAAAAGTGAAGAGACGCCGAAGACGCGGCGCTTGGTTTAATTCCGACGTTCGGAGAAAACCAAGGAGTCGCGCGTTTGGTTTAGTTCCGTCGTTCGGAGAAAACCAAAGAGACGAGGGATAAATCCAACGTTCGGTAAATAAATGTCATGCATTAAATTCTATCTCATGAGATGAGATTTTAGCCATCTCATCATATGAGATCCATATTCGAGAGGTTTGGGTTCTGATCTGAATTTATTTGACTTAACCCACATAGATCATGGTCCAAGCCCAAATCAAATTTGGCTAGTCCTGAATCTATTTAAATTCAAATCAAGTCTAATTTCAAATCAATATTTGAAATTGACTTGTCCTTCTAATAGACTTAAACCAAATTGAATCTTATTCAATTGTACTTAACCCAATTGAGATAATTCAATCAATCAAATTGATTAATTAAATCATATACGATTCTTAATCGTTGATCAGCAAATAGATCATCCTAGGAAACTTCTATGCGTGTGACTCTCTAGGTTCGAACCTAAGCCGGTAGCATAGAAACAACTTTCTATACTAATCGATGTGCCCATCTAGCAATGGAACCCGACGTCCGAATAGGTCGAAGAGTTGCCGACCAAACTCCAAGAACCCTAAGAAACAGTTACCGTATAATTCATCCTCTTGACCATAAATGCTAAGGATGGCTTAAGAGCCTGTTAACTCTAAATAGCAAATCCATAAAGTGATTTCAACTTTAGTGATCATGTGACTTTCACATGAAGTGCCTTGGCCAAGGTCTTGCTAAATTGAAACACAAGCATTTCTCTTTTAATGGGATAGGTCAAATTCATCTTGATCCACAACTGACTACCACAAGTACTTGACTGCACCCAGTAACCTTTCGTAGCTAGATTAGAAATCCAGGTGGTCTGGCACCTAAGTAAATGAGTTGCTTGTAAGCCACTGGTTGTGATCTTCAGGTCTGAAGGATACTTATACCTATATCTTCTCGGATTAACTCTTGACAGCAGAGTATCCGGAAATGAGTCACGTTCGGTGAAATGTACTCCTACACTTTCACCTGTATGTCATACCAGTGTCTCTACACTCCTTGGTTAAGAGGATAACCAACAAATATGATATATAACGTCCTATAATTGATAGTACTATGGCCCTGTCATAGTATATCATTTGGTCGCGAACTCTTTTAAGGACCTTCTAAGATAAATCCTCCTTTATCGTGAGGAAGATCCTAAGGGCTTCATTACTTTCAGGAGTATTAAGAAGATGTTCTTGTAATGAATAAACAGCCAAATAACTTTTATTAATATATAATTTATATATAATTTACATCAGCACAATCATCAAATGATTGGCTTTAGGATACAATTCCCAATAGTAACAGCCTAATTGTATTATCGTATTTCTTCAAGTAAGGTATCGTATTTTTTTACCTTGGTGTCCTAATGCTTTGTCAGGATATATTGACAGCTAAATCTATGGATATCATTGTTCATGACTGTGTGCCTATATTTCTACAGACGATGCTGAAATTATAAATCGGAAAGAAATCGAGCACACTCCCGGCCGTGCACCTTCACCCATCGCTCCAAAAGCAGGGGTTGATACTGTAGTTCCTCAAACTGGAATGGAATTCAATTCAGCAGATGATGTATATACTTTCTACAATGGATACGCGAAAAGAGTTGGTTTTGGAATCACAACAGTGTGTAGCAGGGCCAACAACAAAAACAACTTTGCTTCAAGCACCTGGCGTGTTGGAGGCAAGGAAAATCTAGAAAAACAGAGAAGAGTATGAATCATAGGGATACTGGGAAAGTTGATTGTATGGCATCCATAAAAGCAAGACTGAATGCTACAAGTGGTAAGTGGATATTGGTTGAGGTTTCTCTAGAACATAACCATGGGATGTCCATAACATCAACTGGTTATCTACGGTCGCATAGGAGGATCAGCACACCAGAGAAGGCAGAGATCAGCAATTTACATGCCGTGAATGTTCCGACAACTCAGATATACTCTGCCATAGCAAGGAGAAAAGGGGGCAGAAGACAATTGGATTTCACCGAGAAGGATGCTCGTAATTTCATTTGTCGCGAACGTCAGTCTAAGCTGAAAGAAGGAGATGCTCAGTCGATGGTAATCATTTCACCGAAATGCAACTCAGAAATCCCAATTTCTTCTATACCTTAGACCTCAATGATAATGGTCATCTGAGGTCTGTCTTCTGGATTCATCCAAGGTCAAGATTGGCATGCACATACTTCGGTGATGTTCTAAGCTTTGACTCAACCTACTTGACAAACAGATATCAAATGCCTTTTTGTCCATTCGTCGGGGTCAACCATCATGGACAGTCCACCTTGCTTGGTTGCGCATTGTTGTCTGATGAGAGTACTGAGACATATAAATGGGTTTTTCAGTCATGGCTGGATGCAAATGGTGGTCAAGCACCTATTGCCATAATAACTGACCAAGATAAGGCAATCGAGGCTGCTGTCAAAGAAGTTTTTCCTAACACACGACATCGATTTTGTCTTTGGCATATATTGAAGAAGATACCTGAAAAGATTGGCCACATTTGCACAGCAAATCCCAAATTTATGGTTGATTTCGATGAGGCGATATATGATTCATTGACCATACAGTCATTCGAGGAAAGGTGGGCACATGTTATGGAGAAATATAAAGAATGCAAGTCTATAGATTGGTTCAATGTCCTTTACGAATGTCGGGATAAATGGGTCCCAGTTTACCTAAAGGATACATTCTTCGCAGGTTTGTATGTCATTGTCTTTGGTTCATGTTCGCGTTCAACGCTTTTTTTTGACAAAATTATGAACAGGGATGTCATCTTCACAAAGGAGCGAGGGCATAATCACTTCTTCGATGGGTTTATAAATTCGAAGACTACACTAACGGAGTTCATAGGTAAGTACGAAGATGCCTTGGAAAAAGGTACGAGGCCGAAAATGAGGAAGATAATAGGACATTGCAAACGATTGCTTTCCTAAAGACATCATCACCTTTTGAGAGACAAGCTGCAGGAAGGTATACAAGGCGCATTTTCAAAAAATTTCAGAATGAGATCCTTGAAATGGCTGCATCAAATACTAAATTGATCAAGGAAGCTGATGACTGTTGTGTATATTCTGTAAAGTCGTATGAAAGGATTGAAGTCGATGGAATGGCAAGGAGATGATCAAAGATTATATCGTCATACGATAGAAATATTGAGGATGTCCAATGCCAGTGTCGATCCTTTTAGTTTAAGGGTACCTATGTAGGCATGCCTTGTTGGTTCTTTATCAAAGCGACATATTTCTCTACAAGAAAATACTGAGATAGCGATGCATCTTTGCATCGCTAAATTGCGATGCGACGCCTTAGCAACAACAAAAAAAGCGACGCAATTGCAATGCATAGCTCAAAAATTTAAAAATATTAAATTTTAATTTAGCGACACACATAATACGTCGCTATTTTAAGAAAAATTAATATTTACAAAATAAAATTAGGAATAAAAATATTACGATGCATTTCATTGCGTCGCAATAATTTTTAAAAAAATTAATTATGTTAAATAGCGACGCATTAGCGATACAATAAACCAGAAAACTAAAAAATATATAATTTTTAATTTTGCGACAAGTATTGCGTCACAATTTTTTTAGAAAAATATTGCGACGCAACAAGTTGATCGCAACTATTTTAAGAAAAATTAATTTTTATAAACTATAATTATAAAATAAAAATATTGCGATGCAACTCAGTGCATCACCATTTTTTTTTAAAAAAATTAATTATGTTAAATAGTAATGCATTAGCAACGCAATAAACCATAAAATTAAAAAAATTAATTTTTAATTTAGCGACGCAAAAGATGCGTCGCAATGTTTTAAAAAATATTAAATTTTATAAAATATAATTAAAAGATTAAAAAATAAAAATAAAATATTGCGACACATTTCATTGCGTCGCAATTGTTTTATAAAAATTAATTTTGTTACATGCGTTGAATCGATCGTCGGCGACCGGGATCATGGCTTGGATCATCGCAACCATCGGATCGTCGCCGATCGGATTGATCGCAACGGTTCGATCATGGCTTGGATCGATCGCAACCATCAGAACGTCGCCAATCGGATTGATCGCAATGGTCCGAGATCGATCGTCGACGACCGGATCTTGGCTTGGATCGATCGCATGCCGTCGATCGTCGTCGATCGGATTGATCGCAACGGTCCGAGATCGATCGTCGGCGACCGGGATCGTATCTTGGATCGATCGCAACCATCGGATCGTCACCGATTGGATTGATCACAACGGTCCGAGATCGATCGTCAGCGACCGGGATCTTGGCTTGGATCGATGCATGTCGTCGGATCGTCGCCGATCGGATTGATCGCAACGGTTCGAGATCGATCGTTGGCGATTGGGATCGTAGCTTGGATCGATCGCAACCATCGGATTGTCGCGATGGATTGATCACAATGGTCCGAGATCGATCGTCGGTGACCGGATCGTGGCTTGGATCGATCGCATGCCGTCGGATCGTCACCGATCGGATTGATCGCAATGTTCCGAGATCGATCGTCGGCGACCGGGATCATGGCTTGGATCAATCGCAACCGTCAGATCGTCGCTGATCGGATTGATCGCAACGATCCAAGATTGATCGTCAGCGACCGGGATCATGGCTTGGATCGATCGCAACCATTGGATCGTCGCCGATCGGATTGATCGCAACGGTCCGAGATTGATCGTTGGCGACCGGGATCGTAGCTTGGATCAATCGCAAGCGTCGGATCGTCGCCGATCGGATTGATCGCAACGGTCCGAGATCGATCGTCGGCGACCGGGATCATGGCTTGGATCGATCGCATGCCGTCGGATCGTCGCCGATTGGATTGATCGCAATGGTCCGAGATCGATCGTCAGCGACCGGAATCGTGGCTTAGATCGATCGCATGCCGTCCGATCGTC
Organism: Calamus simplicifolius; assembly: GCA_900491605.1. Lineage (NCBI taxonomy): Eukaryota > Viridiplantae > Streptophyta > Magnoliopsida > Arecales > Arecaceae > Calamus > Calamus simplicifolius. The sequence goes on along the minus strand of UESW01003298.1, from coordinate 78,879 downwards.
GCGATCGGATTGATCGCAACGGTCCGAGATTGATCGTCGGCAACCGGGATCGTGGCTTGGATCGATCGCATGCCGTCGGATCGTCGCCGATCGGATTGATCGAAACGGTCGAGATTGATCGTCGGCGACCGAGATCGTTTCTTTGATCGATCGCAATCGTTGGATCGTCGTCGATAGGATTGATCGCAATGGTCCGAGATCGATTGTTGGTGACCGGGATCATGGCTTGGATTGATCGCAATCGGATCGTCGCCAATCGGATGGATCGCAATGGTCCTAGATCGATCGTCAGTGACCGGGATCGTGGCTTGGATCGATCGCATGCCGTCGGATCGTACCGATCGGATTGATCGTAATGGTCCGAGATCGATCGTCGGCGACCGGAATGGCTTGGATCGATCGAAACTATCGGATCGTTGCCGATTGGGTTGATTGCAACGGTCCGAGATGATCGTCGGCGACTGGGATCGTGGCTTGGATCGATCGCAACCGTCGGATCATCGCCGATCGGATTGATCGCAACGGTCCGAGATTGATCGTTGATGACTGGGATCGTGGCTTGGATCGATCGCAACCGTCGAATCGTTGTTGATCGGATTGATCACAACGGTCCGAGATCGATCGTCGGCGACCGGGATCATGGCTTGGATCGATTGCAACCATCGGATCGTCGTCGATCGGATTGATCGCAAGGTCCGAGATCGATCGTCGGCGACCGGGATCATGGCTTGGATCGATCAACCATCGGATCATCGCCGATCGGATTGATCGCAATGGTCCAAGATCGATCGTCGATGACCAGGATCGTGGCTTGGATCGATCGAAACTGTCGAATCATCGCCGATCGGATTAATCGCAATGGTCCGAGATCGATCGTCGGCGACCGGGATCGTGGCTTGGATCGATCGCATGCCGTCGGATCGTCACCGATCGGATTGATCGCAATGGTCCAAGATCGATCATTGGCGCCGAGATCGTGGCTTGGATGATTGCATGCCGTCAGATCGTCACCGATCGGATTGATCACAACGGTCCGAGATTGATCGTCGGCGACCGGAATTGTGGCTTGATCGATCGTATGTCGTCGGATCATCGCCGATCAGATTGATCGCAACGGTCCAAAATTGATCGTGGCGACAGGATCGTGGCTTGGATCGATCGCAACCATCGGATCGTCGTCGATCGATGGATCGCAACGGTCCGAGATCGATCATCGCGACCGGGATCGTGGCTTGGATCGATTGCAACCGTCGAATCATCGCCGATCGAATTGATCGCAACGGTCCGAAAATGATCATCCACGATCAGGATTGTGGCTTGGATCGATCGCAACCGTCGGATCGTCGCCGATCGGATGGATCGCAACAGTCCGAGATCGATCGTCGGCAACCGGGATCGTGGCTTGGACCGATCGCATGCCGTCGGATAGTCGCCGATCGGATTGATCGCAAAGGTCCGAGATCGATCAGATTGATAGCAAGTATTGCCTCGCAAATTTTTTAAAAAAATTAAGTGTTAAAAAATATTAACAATAAAACATTGCGACACAACCATGTGCATCGCAATTATTTTCTAAAAAATTTAATTTTATAAAATATAAATATGAAATAAAAATATTGCGACGCCAATCGGTAAGTCACAATTTTTTTAAATAATAAATTATGTTAAAGACGACGCATTAGCATGCAATAAACCAGATAATTAAAAAAAATTAATTTTTAATTTTGCGACGTACGTATTGCGTCGCAAGTTTTTTTAAAAAATAAGTGTTATAAAATTATTAAAAATAAAACATTGTGACGCAACCATGTGCGCCACAATTGTTTTCAAAAAAATTTAATTTTATAAAATATAATATGAAATAAAAATATTGCGACACCGATCGTTGTGTCATAATTTTTTTAAAATAATAAATTATGTTAAATAGCAACGCATTAGCGATGCAATAAACTAGATAATTAAAAAAATTAATTTTTAATTTCACGACGCGCTTATTGGGTCGCAATTTTTTTTAAAATAAGTGTTATAAAAATTATTAAAAATAAAACATTGCGACGCAACCATGTGCGTCGCAATTGTTTTCAGAAAAATTAATTTATAAAATATAATTATGAAATAAAAATATTACGACGCCCATCGGTGCATCGCAATTTTTTAAAAATAATAAATTATGTTAAATAGCAACGCCTTAGCGATGCAATAAACTAAATAATTAAAAATAATAATTTTTAATTTTGCGATGCGCGTATTACGTCGTAAGTTTTTTTTAAAAATAAGTGTTATAAAAATTATTAAAAATAAAACATTGCGACGCAACCATGTGCGTCACAATTGTTTTCAGAAAAAATTAATTTTATAGAATATAATTATGAAATAAAAATATTACGACGCCAATCTATGCGTTGCAATTTTTTTAAAATAATAAATTATGTTAACTAGCGACGCATTAGCGATGCAATAAACCAAAAATTAAAAAAATTAATTTTTTATTTAGCGATGCAAGTATTACGTCGCCATTGTTTAAAAAAAATTAAGTGTTATAAAAAATATTAAAAATAAAATATTACGATGCAAATATATGCATCACAATTGTTTTCAAAAAATTAATTCATTATAAAATATAATTAAGAAATAAAAATATTGCGATGCATTTTCTTAGAAAATAAAAAAAATTTCTGCCGGTCATTGCACCAAATTAGCGACTCATTAGCGATGTAATTATTTGTGTCACTAAGTTTCACAGAAAAAAAAAAAAAGCCGATATAGCGACGTATTGAGGATGCAAATGTTCTGTTTCTTCTGATGATAATGAAACTGAATCACAGTCCGATACGACATCGGATGTTAAACCAACATTTCACGAAACAAATGACACTGATTAAAGATATAGGTTCATTCAATTTCGATTTATTTTTATAAGTGTTAATTTTTTTATATTTATTAATTATTCGTAATTATATTGCATTGCATTAATCTTTAGTATTTACAGTATGACGAACCAAGGTAGATCTACTTCTGTGGGACATAGCCCTGCTGTGTCACATCCACTATCAGCCCTGACGCACGGACTTCCGCCTCTCCAGGCGTCGACGCTCATCCAATATTTTCCTCTACCCGATCGGCACAGACCTCTGAGAGTTCTTCTTTGGTCGGTCGCACCGTACTTCGATTGGATGCCGATGAGCTGTAAGTATATACTAATTGTAACTATATGTTTATGTTTTCAAGTTAATTATTTATTTTAATTAGTTTTTTTAATAGCTTTATTGAGCAGCATACTGTATCGAGCCGGATTAGCTCTATATTTCAGAGCCGTGCTGATTCCAGTGGCTACGATTGGCACCATGTATCAGCGGCCACGAGGGAGTTTGGGCACCGGAGCTTCCTGATATTTTCCCATCAGGGCTCCAGTTCGCGTGGTTCTGACGATATTCCTCCTGAGCAGATAGACGACATCCGGAGATCTATCAAGGAGGAAGTTCGCCAGGAGGTTTGGGAGGAGCTTGCAAAGATAAGAAATAGATGCGTCAGATGCAGGATTTAGTTCGTCTTCTGTTGCAGGGTTCAATCCAGCCTCCGCAGCCTCCACAGTCGCCTGCAGATACATGATGTATTTTTTTTCTCTACTTGATGTATTTTTTTTTATTTTCTCTGTTTTGTATATAAAAATTTTAAATAATTAATAAAATAAATTTTTATCAATTTTAAAAATTTTGTAATGATTGTTTTGGTCAATTGTATTAGCAATTACATTGTATTAGCAAGTTTATTTTATATTATTTTATTTCTTTTAAATAAATTAATTAATTTACTTTTAAAATTAAAATAAATTTACTTTATTTTTTTAAAAAAATAAATTAATTAGCGACGCTATTTTCCATCACAATTAATTTTAAAAAATATAAATTATGTTATTTTAATTTTTTTTAAAAAATAAAACAATTAATTAGTGACGTAATTGTGATAAGATTTTCATTGCAAATATTTTTAAAAAATTTTTTTTAAGTAGCGACGCATTTATGGGCATCGCAATTATTTTTAAAAAATTAAAAATTATTTTATTTTTTTTTAAAAATAAATTAATTAATTAGCGATGCTATTTTCCATCGCAATTAATTTAAAATATATTAAAAATTATTTTATTTAATTTTTTAAAATAAATAATTAATTAGCAACGCAATTGCGATGATATTTTCTGTCGCAAATATTTTTAAAATTTATTTTTAATATAGTGACGCATTTAGTCTGCATCCCAATATTGCGATGCATTTATGGGCATCGCAATATATATTGCGATGCATTTATGGAATCGCAGAGAGTCGCTGTTAAGCGATGCAATTGTGACAAATTGAAGTTGCGATGAACATTTTAGCGATGCCTTTATTGCGTCGCTATAGCTTGTTTAGCGACGCATTTGGGCATCGCTATATTTAATTTTTCTTGTAGTGTTCGTTTACCAAATAAATACTTCTTGAAGAGATGGTGCAAGGACATGAAATACCAATTCGATGATTTTGACTGCAATACTGAAGGTTGTGATAAAAGCACATGAAAATCATGGTATGCAGTGATAATTTTTTATTTGAAATGTCTTAATATATGTTTTGATAACATTATGTTATTGATTGTAGATATAGTTTGCTGAGTCATGGATGATGAAGCTCACAGGATAGCCTCCATGTCTGAAGATGTATTTAATTTAGTAATGGATAGTCTAACACTATATTCAAAATTACCGTGGATGCTAATGCGCAGCTAAGCCAAAAACAGAACTTGTAATTCAAGATCCTCAGCAAATTAGGACGAAAGGTCGCCCAAGAGAGAACAGATTAAAGAGTGGAGTCGAGAAGAAGTCAAAAAGATCAAGGAAAAATCTGGTCAAGGCAACCGTTGATGCTCCACCAATGCAAAGAATTGTACCACCTTCGAAACTTTGATGGACGAGTTTGATGCTTATGTATTGAGTCAGCTAACACAGGAGCATATATAAAACATGGGTGTCGTAACTTTGTAACGAGGGTGTCTTGGTCGCAAATGAAGTGCTTTGTAACTTTTAGCACGACGACCCCCAGCTCTGGGCTAACGACCCCTAGCTTTAGCTCGACAACACCCGAAAGGCAAAATCCTACAACGCCCCTGTTCTCACAAAGGACACCAATACTTTTAGCGCGACGACCCCCCAGCTCTGGGCTAATAACACCTAGCTTTAGCTCGACGATACCTGAAAGGCAAAATCCTACGACACCCTTGTTCTCACAAAAGGACACCAAATGCTTTTAGCGCGACGACCCCCCAGCTCTGGGCTAACGACACCTTAGCTTTAGCTCGACGACATCCGAAAGGCAAAATCCTACGACACCCCTATTCTCAATTTACAACATTTTAGTTTTCAATTTACGACATCATATATGAAAACTTAAGAAATTGTGAAGTAGAAAAGGCAAAATATAAATAAATCAGGGCACCCTTGTTCTCAATATAAAATATTTGCATTTGCATTAAATATGAAACAGTGTTAATATGAATAAATTACATTAAATTTTTAATGAAAGAAGAATGACAAAATTAAGAACAGTTTGCGACAAGGTCATTGATCTTTTGGTTGAGGCCCTCTCTTAATATCGTCACAGCTAATTGTGCTGGTATTCTCTTACTTCCTCTTCCGTGAAATCCATCTTTATATCAGGATTGTCCCGTCGAGTAAGACATTCCATGTATCTCAGACAGTATAGGCCACAATCCAGCGATCCGGTCAGTTGACTTGGGCAATCCGAAATCTCTTCCATCGGCCAAGTCATCACCTCCTCCTTATTGCAGTAGATATGGAATATGTGGCTAAGAATTGTATGCCATTTCTTCGCATTGGCCTTATACATGGCGTTGCGTTTTAAGGAATTCAGGTGCATGAACACCTTTCTTTCCATGTCGACAGCAACAAGATGCCAGTGCGAGTTATTGGAGTTTATTATGGTGAATAGAAACTGGAATTGGGTCTTATCTTCATCGGATACATTGTCAAATATCGAAGCCCCTGATGTTGCAGCGAGTTCATGAGGAGTTAATGGAGAAGTCAGACACAAAGTGGCTATGAAAACTAATGCAAAAATGCACTTATGGTATCGATCTGGATGCTCTGTCCAGTTGCACATCAAAAACTCTTGGCCGGCATCAATTATCTGCCAATGGAATGTAAACCGATTAATATAATTCTAAAATCAACAACTAGAAAAGGTTTCTTGAGATACTTACATCATCTATTATCATATCATTGTTAATGAGATCCCGAAGATTTTTCCCTGTTACAACGCCACCTAACTTATTGGTGTACACGATCTCGCCGGTTAGTCGTTCGCTCAAAAAAAATTTTATAATAATTTGGTCATCTTCGACCGTTGTGTTGGGCTTTGATGTGCCCACTGTCTTCGATGACTTCTAGGATAGGTTGTCTCTTAAGAATCTCCTCTTACCTTGGATGCCTTTCGCTTCCTCGGCTCTTTTTTAACCCTTTTAACAAGAGAAGGCATTCCAACGATTTCTATGTCAACATCATCACCCTTTGGAGCAGGGGTGCCAAGTTTATTATCAGATTTGGACTCCTCTTGGCCCTTCGTAGAATGCCCCTCCTCGCTCTTCTCCTTCTCTTTATTTTCAATCCCATGCTCTGTTTTATCATCCAAGGATTCCCCCTCCAATCTCTTCTCCTCTTGGTCCTCCTCCATCTTATTATCCTCAGTATTTCCTTTAACATGCTCGAGAAGATACTCCAGGGAATGCCCCTCCTCTGTCTTCCCGTCTCCCTTGTCCTCCTCATTTATTGCATTGCTTTCCTTTCTGAGCAGTGAACTGAGGAGGCTCTCAGCAATGGACAGCATATGCCTGACATCGTCGAGTTGATCCTTAACAGGCCAATTCAATGCTCAACTCGGCACAGCTTTCGCACACTCTGTTGGTTCAAGCGATGCTACTGTCTATTGACTGAGAAGCCAGCACTCCTCTGACAGTGGTACAGTAGCTCCTTCCAACTGCAAAGCAAGATGATAAATAAATTAATATTAAGTAAAATATTAACACATCAAGTGAAAAAATATGGTCAGAGCAATGAAGCAATGTATTAGCTTACCAAGTCATAAGGCTGCATGTTGGCAACCCAAACCGACTGGATCTTCATTTGGTTGTTATACCACTTCAATAGCTGGGGCAGTTTATCAGGATATGCTGGTGCTCTCATTGATGTATGCTCGAGGAACCACGTCTGAACATGATAATTTTTGGATATAAAAACATATAATATTAACAAAGAAATTATACTAAGGACACTATTTCTGTATCTCAATAATCCTTACCATCAGTGCTGCCGAGCATCCGAATAGGGTAGGCTGCCTCCTAACCTTTTGTGCTCTCTTTGAGTGGACCGACTCCCCAGAACACAAGTAAGCAGCTATTTCTGGGAGAGTAAGAACAATCAACTCCTTGAATGCCGAAGCCCAGTCGATCCTATCCAGTTGACTTAAGTCATCCAAGTGCTGGATGAGATACCGTGGACATCTCTGATTAGACTTTGGAGCCAAAAACATGGCAAACATGTAGGCGATCCAAAGTCTGACGGTGTCCTCGACATCTTCCTGTACCTTAGATGATCGGAGTCAAAAATTAACTTCTCCAAACCTTCTTGACGAAGATCTAAACCCTGGCCAAATCGTCTGAACAACCTTCCATTGAACAACTGGCTGGACGTGTTGATCTTCTTCCCATGAGCTGGAAGACCCAGAATAAGTGCGACTTCGTCGGCACTGAATAGAACCGGCTTGCCACAGAAAATGAACCGTCGCCTCCATTGTGATATCTTATGATGTCTGCTAGCAGTCGCCCATCGACTGTGAACGTCTGCATGTCGACGAAGGCACCAAATGGGTCCTTCGAATAAGTTTTGTATGCTGTCTAGTAAACCCCATCTTCTAAACCTTTTGAACGTATACGGTCGGCCTGCAACTATTCTTAAACAACTGGGAAGCCTTCACTCGGGGGACTGGAATGATTTTCATGTCATCTGAAATAGGGGGTAAAACATACTAGTCAGCTGGGTGCCATTATGTATGAACTAGGGTGTCATGACATTTTAAGAGATGATGTCATAAAATCTTAACAAAGGGATAAACATACCTGAAGGAGATGCATCCTCATTCGAATGAAGAACGATGTCCTTACTTTGTTCCACCATTTTCTCCTTCTGGTTCTTCTTTGTTCGCGGTCTTCGTCCACAAATGAAAGCACTCATCTTCATGAATGAAGTGGATGGAAGAAAGAACTATGGAAGAAATTTAGAACACCGGTGGCTTCTCGAGCAACAAACGAAGGACCTCTAGGGTTCATAAATTTTTTTATGCCGACCTCAGAGAAATATGAAAGGACACCAGGAGCGCACGATCATATCACTGATACGCAAATCTAGGAACCGGCCACATTATGCAACTTTTCTCGAAAAGATGGCATAGCTAGGTTACTAGGGTGTCGTCGAATTACAACTAGGGTGACGTCAAAATTCCCGCCTAATTCAAATTTATCGTAGTGGTGTCATAAGATTATACCAAGGATGTCGTAACGTTTCAACTGGGGTGTCGCGAACGAAACCCATGAAACAACTTACAATACCTCAGCTCTCATCCAACGATACCCTAGCTTTAGCGCGACGATACCCATGTGGGGACTATTAAGGCGGGGATCTACGACATCCCTGACTTAGGCTGTTATGATGCCCCAGCTCTCATCCGATGACACCCTAGCTTTAGCGCGACGACACCCGTGCGGGGACTATTAAGGCGGGGACCTACGACATCCCTGACTTAGGCTGTTACGACGCCCCAGCTCTCATCTGACGACACTCTAGCTTTAGGTCGATGACACCCGTGTGGGGATTGTTAAGGCGGGGACCTACGACATCCCTGACTTAGGCTGTTACGACACCCCAGCTCTCATCCGACGACATCCTAGCTTTAAGGCGACGACATCCGTGCGGAGACTGTTAAGGCAGGGACCTACGACATCCCTGACATAGGCTGTTACGACACCCTAACTCTTATCCGACGACACCCTAGTTTTAAGGCGATGACACCCGTGCGAGGACTGTTAAGGTGAGGACCTACGACATCCCTGACTTAGGCTGTTATGATACCCCAGTTCTCATCCGACGACACCCTAGCTTTAGCACGATGACACCCATGCGGGGACTTTTAAGGCAGGGACCGACGACATCCCCGAATTAGGCTATTACGAAATCCCAGCATGGGTGTCGTAGCATTGGTGCTAGGGTATCGTAAGGTTTAAACTGGGGTGTCGCGAAGGATTTTTGGTAGAATTCCTCCTGGGGTGTCGCGGGGCTTCTCTTAATGGTCAGTTGTAAGCACGGGTGTCGTTGCGTTATCGCATGGGTGTCGTAAGGTTTCAAATGCGGCGTCGTAGATCTTTTTTTGGGTGAACATAACTTGGGTGTCGCAATACTTCTGACCTATTTCCTTTGGGATGTCGTAAAACTTATCCGTTCAGTGTGTATTTAAACCACGGGCACCAAGTGGCCGATTGAATAATTGGAAAGTGCTCACTCCGTCATGCGAGGAGAGACACTCCGATTTACTATAACAAAGACACTAGCATGGCCAATACTTGTTCCGAATCGAGGATTGGAACACTGAGTTCAACGAGATTTGGTTTCCCAACACTTTTTTCAGTAATGGTTTCTGTCCCCCATCCCCCAACTCGACGGCTATAAAAGGGGAAAGGATGAGTATTGCCTGCAACCACAGGAAGGGTAGACGACATCGAAGGTAGTTTAAGAAGGTTTAAGAAAGCTTTTCCCATGACGACATCGGAGGTAGACGAGCTGGCTATCGCCTTTAGTATGAAACTTCAGCTCGGTGGCTCCGATGAAGATGTGGAAAAGGAAACTGCCAAGGGATCATTAAAGAAAGACTCTGGTGGATCTCGAAACAGAATTTTGAGACTACAAATAAGAAGAAGAGAAAGAGAGGAGACCATAGAAGTCCGTCTGGAAATGCCAAAAAGCGTTTCCGTTTGAAATTGTAATGAAATTTTGCAATGACTAATAATATTTTAGATGAAATTGCGACTGCTTCGATGCTACTGTGTTTTAATAGTTATTATGGGGTATCGTAGCTTTATTACGATTACGATGGATTTTTTTCTGTGATGTCGTAAAGCTTTTCACCTACGCATGAACGGATGTCTTAGGTTTGTAACTAGGGTGTCATACTTTTCGTGTACGAAACCCCATGAAACAACTTACGACACCCCAGCTCTCAACTGATGACATCCTAGCTTTAAGGTGACGACACCCGTGCAGGGACTTGTTAAGGCGGGGACCTACGATATCCCTGACTTAGGCTCTTATGACACCCCAGCTCTCATCTGACGATGACACCCGTGCAGGAACTTGTTAAGGCGGGGACCTACGACATCCCTGACTTAGGCTCTTACAACATCCCAGCTCTCATCCGACAACACCCTAGCTTTAGCGCGACAACATCCGTGCGGGAACTGTTAAGGCGGGGACCGACGACATCCCCGACTTAGGCTGTTACCAACACCCCCAGCTCTTATCTGATGATACCCTAGTTTTAAGGTGACGACACCCGTGCGGGGACTGTTAAGGCGAGGACCGACGATATCCCCGAATTAGGCTGTTTAAAACCCCAGCACGGGTGTCGTAGCATTGGTGCTAGGGTGTTGTAAGGTTTAAACTTGGGTGTCATGAAGGATTTTCGGCCGAATTCCTCATTGGGTGTCGCAGGGCTTCTCTTCATGGTCAGTTATAAGCACGGGTGTCGTAGCATTGGTGCTATGGTGTCATAAAGTTTCAACTTGGGTGTTGCCAAGGATTTTCGGCCGAATTGCTCCTGGGGTCGTAGCATTGTCGCTAGGGTGTCGTAAGGTTTTAACTGGTGTGTCGCGAAAGATTTTTGACCGAATTCTTCCTGGGTTGTTGCGGGGCTTCTCTCCATGATCAGTTATAAGCACGGGTGTCATAGCATTGGTGCTACGGTGTCATAAAGTTTCAACTTGGGTGTCGCGAAGGATTATCGGCCAAATTGCTCCTCGGGTCGTAGCATTTTCATTAGGGTGTCGTAAGGTTTCAACTGGGGTATCGCGAAGGATTTTCGGCCGAATTCATGTGGTGTGTCACGGGGCTTCTCTTCATGGTCAGTTATAAGCACAGGTGTCGTACCATTGTCGCTAGGGTGTCGTAAGGTTTCAATTGGGGTATTGCGAAGGATTTTCGGCCGAATTTCTCATGGGGTGTCGCGGTCGTTCTCTCCAAAGTTGTAAAGTGAGGACACTAGAGCTATATGGACAAAGAATAACGGAGAATATAGGCCGAGACACTCCGACGACACCCTAGTTCTAAAGAAGTTATCTGCGCATTAAACGGTTTCCTAAAGCATTAACTTCCTCTAACGATAAAAAACAGTTGGTGTAATAAAGGAGCTTTACAAAAAAGTGGAAACAAGAACTTTTTTACTTGCTGTGGATGACATTTTCTCCAAAAGTTTTTGTACAAAGACTTCAGTAGCTACGTATTCCATCCTCGAAGCTAAAATATTTTCTTCCGACCGGACTCTCAGGGCGAGGGCTCAGGATCTTGCTCAAGAAAAATTGGACTGATTCCTTGCATCCGAAAGCCCAGAGCAAGAGGGAAGAAAGAGTTTTTCTTGTACAGATGTAATCTAAGAAAAAATGACGGTAGAAGTAGGCTGAAGGGAAAGGGCATTTTCGTATGCACAATAATTTTAAAATAAAGGCGAAGCGCTTTTAATGGTCGTCACGATTAGAACGTAACATCATAGCAGGGCCATACTATTCCACAACGTCAACCACGTAGGATGTACGTGGACCAATCAGGAGAGGCGATGCAGCCCATGTAGGACTTGCTGCACCGGAAGCAGTGTACAAATACTTTTCCATGACCGATATTGCCCTCCCGGATGGCAGCATTGGTAGGCCCAGTGGGGCCCACTTGAAGGTGATGCGTTTGTCGGTTCGAAAAAATCTTTATACATTGTTTCGATGATGCAGCATGGTTTATATGCCAAGCTTATCATCCACATACTTCAGATCCTTCAATTCCATTCAAAATTTATTTTAATTCTTAAATTTTAATTATATTAATTAGAATTTATGAAATACCTAACATACCATTCTAACATTTTATAATAAGCTAAATACTAATTTACTATATAAG
>UESW01003298.1:25491-66469 GCA_900491605.1 Calamus simplicifolius | reverse complement strand
TTATTAATGTTGTTAATTTTAAAAAAATATGCTGGCAACAAATTAGTGGCAGCCGCAATGCAAAAAAAAAAAAAACAAACAAACAAACTCATGGTGACAGCGTTTATGTTAACGTCGCTATTTTAAGAATACCGTCGTTTAGATAAATGCCATTAATAAATTCATCAAAATATTGTTAGTGGCATTTAAATAAATGCTGCCAAATTGTATTATGAGTTATTAGTAGCGGAGTTTAGTTAATCGTCATTAAATTAGGACATTGGCGATGTTTAGATAAATATCATTAAATTATTTAAGGTGCCAATGTACTATTAGTGGCATTTAATAAATGCAGCCAATTTATATAATGCATCGGCAAATTATTAGGATCACGGCTTCGATCGATCGCAATTATCGGATCGTTGCCGATTGGACCGATCGCAACGGTCCGAGATCGGTCGTGGCCGATCGGGATCACGGCTTGGATCGATCGCAACCGTCAGATCGTCGCCTATCGGATCGATCGTGATAGTCCAAGATTGTTCATCGCCGATCGGGATCGATCAATGCTTCGATCGATCGCAACAGTCGGATCGTCGCCGATTGGACCGATCGCCACGGTCCGAGATCGATCGTGGCCGATCGGATCATGGCTTGGATCGATCGCAACCGTTGGATCGTCGGCGATCGGATCGATCGCCATGGTCCGAGATCGGTCATGGCCGATCGGAATCAGGGCTTGGATCGATCACAACCGTCAGATCATCAGCGATCTCGGACCGATCGCAACGGTCCGGGATCGATCGTGGCCGATCGTGATCAGGGCTTGGATCGATCGCAACTGTCGGATCATCGCCGATCGGACCGATCGCCACGGTCCGAGATCGGTCGTAGCCGATCGTGATCACGGCTTCGATCGATCGCAACCGTCGGATCGTCGCCGATCTCGGACGGATTGCAACAATCCAAGATCGGTCGTGGTTGATCGGGATCACGGCTTCGATCGATCGCAACCGTCGGATCATCACCGATCGATCCGATCGATCGATGCAATTTCGAAGAAAATAAAAACAATTTTCCCAAATAAAATAATTTTTAATATTGCGACGCATTTATTGCATCGCAATGTTTTTAAGAAAAATAATAGTAATAAAAAAATTAAAAAAACATTGCAACGCAATATCTGCGTTGCAATTATTTTAAAAAATATAATTTTTATTAGTTATAATTATTAAAAAAATATTGCAACGCATTAGCGACGCATTTTCCTAAAAAATAATTTTTTCGAAGAAAACAATTTTTAATATTGCGATGCATGTATTGCATCGCAATATTTTTTAGAAAAATAAATGTAATTAAAAAATTTTAAAAAAAATATTGCGATGCATTATTTGCGTCGCAATTATTTTCAAAAAATATAAATTTTATCAGTTATAAATATTTAAAAAATATTGCGATGCATTTGCGATGCAATTTTTTAGAAAATATAAATTTTATCAGTTATACATATTTAAAAAATATTGCGACGCATTTGCGATGCAATTCCTATAAAATAAAAATAATTTTTCCAGAGAAAATAATTTTTAATATTGCGACACATTTATTGCATCGCAATATTTTAAGAAAAAGAAATGTAATAAAAAAATTAAAAAAAATATTGCGACGCAATATATGCGTCGCAATTATTTTCAGAAAATATAAATTTTATCAGTTATAAATATTTAAAAATATTGCGATGTATTTGCGACACAATTTCCTAGAAAATAAAAATAATTTCCCAGAGAAAATAATTTTTAATATTGCGACGCACTTATTGCGTCGCAATGTTTTAAGAAAAATAAATGTAATAAAAAATTTAAAAATATTGTGACGCAATATATGCGTCGCAATTATTTTTAAAAATATAATTTTTTGTAAATATTTAAAAATATTGCGATGCATTTATGACGTAATTTCTTAGAAAATAAAAATTATTTTCTAAAAGAAAATAATTTTTAATATTGCGACGCATTTATTGCATCGCAATGTTTTAAGAAAAATAAATGTATAAAAAAATTAAAAATAATATTACGACGCAATATATGCATCGCAATTATTTTTTAAAAAATATAATTTTTATCAGTTATAAATATTTAAAAAATATTGCGATGCATTTGCGATGCAATTTTCTAGAAAATAAAAATTATTTTTCTGCCAGACATTGGTGCCAAGTTAGCGACTCATTAGCGACGCAATTAGTTGTGTCGCTAAGTTTTGCATAAAAAAATAAAAAAGCCAAAGCAGCGATGGATTAGCGACACATTGTTGCATCGCTAATCCATAATAATAAAAAAAAGCGAGTGATTAGCGACGCATTTATTGCATCGCTAATCACCACTATTTAAGGCTTGGTAAGGCCACCCCCCCTTCCCTTCTCTTCTTCTTCCTATTCCTACCCTAGCCGCCACCGTCCGTCCGCTCCTCCAGCTACCCCCGTCCTCTCCCCCAGTGGAAGCTCCCCTCACTCCGGCGGTGTCCCCTCGCGACCGAGGTAAGCCCATCCTCCTTCTATTTTTTTTAAAAAATAGGGTTCGGCCACGGCCACGGCTGTGGCGGTCTTCTCCGGCCACGGCCGCTGCCGTGGCCAGGCCACCAAAAATAATTTACTATTGGGGGGGGGGGGGGGGGGGTTTCCCTACCCCCCCTCGTCTTCTCCGGCCACGGTGGCCAGGCCACCAAAAAAAATTAATGTTTGGGGGGGGGGGGTTCCCCACCCCCCTTCGTCTTCTCCGGCCACGACCGCTGCCGTGGCCATCTTTTCCCCACCCCCCCCTTCGTCTTCTACAGCCACGGCCACGGCTGCTGCCGTGGCCGACCGTGGCCTGGCCACGGTGGCCAAGCCACCGAAAAAAAATTAATGGGGGGGTTTTTCCCCACCCCCTTCCGTTCGTCTTCTCCGGCCACGGCCGCTGCCGTGGCCTGGCCACGGTGGCCAGGCCAAAAAAAAAATTATAGTTTGGGGGGTTGTTTTCCCCACCCCCCCTTCGTCTTCTACGGCCACGGCCATGGCTGCTGCCGTGGCTGGCCGTGGCCTGGCCACGGTGGCCAGGCCACCGAAAAAAAAAACAGTTATGGGGAACCCCCCCTCCCGTTCGTCTTCTCTGGCCACAGTGGCCAGACCAAAAAAAAATAATAATAAAAAGTAACAGCTAGGAGGCTTTTTCCCACCCCCGGCCCCTTCAATTAAAAAAAAATTAACACTCAAAAAAAATTAAACAAAAAATTAGATTTTATCATATTTTATTATTTTAAAAATATTTTTAAATAATTTGATGACAAATATAAAAAAAAATAGATTTTTAAAACATGGGAAACTTAATTTTTTTTTAAAAAAAAAGTAAGAGCTAGGGGGGTTTTCCCTACCCACTGGCCCCTTCAAAAAGTTTTTTTTTAACACTCATGAAAAAAAATTAATAAAAAATTTAGACTCTATTATATTTTATTATTATTAAAAATATTTTTAAATAATTTGATGACAAATATTAAAAAATTATGACTATTAATCTAATTTTTTATTAGATTAGTTATAAATTAATTAATTTATGTCATTAGTCGGAGCTCTTTGGATATACTGATTTAGCTCATCAATCATGATTCTTTTTAAGTCAACTGATTAAACTCATAAATCATAGTTATTTAGGTCAATTAATTTAGCTTATCAGTTTTAACTTCTCAAGTAAGCTAATTTTAGACCATCAACCTTGTCTCTTTAGATCATCAATCAAAACTCTTTAGATAGGTCAAGCTGAATTAGCTTAGCTATTTAGGTCAACTAATTTAGCTTATTAACCATAACTCTTTAGATTAGGTAATTTCAAAATTGCAGTCGTAGCTTTTCATTTCTTTATAGCTGTTTATGCAATAATATTTATGCATTTGTAGTTATTTACAATTGTTATGTCTTGATTATTTACATTCTACTTCAAATTGAATGATGCATTAAATTATGTAATGCTAGATAGAAAGTCTTGTTGTATTATTATTTAATTTTTAGCAACAAATTAGTAGTTTCAATAATTTATATTTTAGTCTTCACAAACATTTATATTCGACATTATAATCTTAAGAAGTCAGTGACTATATATATATATAGAACACTGTTCCTATATATGTATAATTGACAAGAAGTTAAGAATAACAAGCATAAGTTTGATTGTCTTCGGATTTTCATATTATGAATCATAGCACTATAACCTTTAGATCCATTTGAGAATTTGTAAGACTTAGTCTTGAAAATTCTTAAATTGTCTTGGTGGACAGTTTGAGAATATTTTTGCAATATATTAGTCTGCTATTAATCATCGTTGGGTGAGATTGCGGTTTGTATTTGCTCATATGTTCTCCTAGTGTGGCATATATGCCACAAATTTAGGAGAACATATGAGGAAATGCTCTTGAAATTTTAACGTAATCGATCGATGATAATTAATAGCAGAATAACATATCACAAAAAATATTCTTGAATGGGATAGGGCCTTACCTTTTAGATATGGAGTAAAGGTAGAATTAATTTAGGACACTTGAATGCTTGTGAAGTCTCATGATTAAACGGACCGCCTTGCGGCCCGACCCGAACTCAAGCCTAGCATTAGCCTGGCATGAACCTGTGCCTCGGTCCTTGCTAGCACGCCAAGGATCGTAGCTATGGCCGGGCCTTGCAGGGTAGGGACCTTAGTTGTCTAAAAAAAATTGGTTTAGTTATAAATTATTTAAATGATTGTTATTAACCTATGTTGTGTAAAAGAAATAATTTAGTTATATATTTAGTAATGCTAATATAGTTTTATAATGTGGTTTCCTTTAATGGTTTACCAAAAATTGTATAAGTCGGTCAAAAATGAGCGGGGCTCGCTCGTGGATGTATGCAAGGATAAAAGATGGCTTGCTTAATCTAGATTTTCTAAATGGATTGGAAGAATTTATCGCATTTGCATGTAGCCAACCTGAATGGATGGATGGTCCTAGGATTAGGTGCCCATGCAACTATCACAGGTGTCAGAATAAAGCCTACAAAGATGTCGAAACTGTTAAGGTGCATCTGTGTAAAAAGGGTTTATTCCCAATTACGATGTTTGGTACTGTCATGGTGAACCAAAGGAAATTCCAGCAGTTGTTACAAGCCAACAAGTGTCAATTCCCATTGATGAACCATTTGTGAATCTAAACACATATGAAGAAATGGTGATGAATGCATTGGGTAATGAATTCAATCAGAATACATTTATGGAAGAACCAAATCCAGATGCACAACAATTTTATGATATGTTGCGTGCTGCAAATCAAGAATTGTATCCTGGTTGTGAGGGTCATTCATAGTTGTCTACGGCTGCTCGGTTGCTGAATATTAAGGCAGAACATCGATTATCAGAAAAGGCGTTTAATTCTGTAGCTGGGTTAATCAAGGAAATTTTACCAAATGATAATGTTGTAGTAGACAATTTTTACTCAACGAAGAAGTTGTTGCGTGGGCTTGGGCTCCCGGTTAATAAGATCGATTGTTGCTTGAACAATTGTATGATATATTGGGGTGAAGACTCGGAGCTGAGATGGTGTAAGATTTATGGGCAATCGAGGTACAAAAACGGCGAAGGGGGAGCTAGTACAAGTAGGAGGAAAAGTGTTCCTTACAAGAGGATGCATTACTTTCCTATGACTCCACGCCTGCAGAGATTATACAGATCTGAGGCTACAGCTGCTGATATGAGATGGCATGCCGAACATGAATCTAAAGAGGATGAAATGCGACATCCATCAGATTCAAAAGCTTGGAAGCATTTCAATGAAAATCATCCTGATTTCGCTGAAGATATAAGGAATGTCAGATTAGGTCTTTGTACCGATGGCTTCCAACCATTCGGTCAAGCGGGGCAACAATATTCATGTTGGCCTGTGATACTGACTGTATATAACCTTCCTCCATGGAAGTGCATGAAAGAGACTGCAATGTTTTTGACAGTTTTGGTTCCAGGACCATCAAATCCAAAGGAAAAGATTGATGTCTTCCTGCAACCATTGGTGGCCGAATTGAAAATGTTGTGGGAAACAGGAGTCATAGCCTACGACATTTCTATGAAACAGAATTTCATCATGAGAGTTGCTTTGATGTGGACAATAAGTGACTTCCCGACATATGCAATGTTGTATGGTTGGAGCACTGCTGGACGTCTGGCATGCCCTCATTGCATGTATGATTCGGATGCATTTACATTGCAGAAGAGTGGTAAGCAATCATGGTTTGATAATCATAGGAAGTTCTTGCCCCCAAATCATCCTTACAGGCGTAACTTGATCTCCTTCCGGAAGAACAAAGCAGTCACAAAATTCACCGAACCGGTTAGGTTCGGCACAGATATATTTGATACTATAAAGCATTTGGGGTTGAGGCATGCTTCGGAACCAGATGCAGATAGAATAAATGGCCGTATATGTAAAGAACATAACTGGAAGAAGCGGAGTATATTTTGGGATTTTCCTTATTGGAGCACAAATCTCATCCGGCACAACTTGGATGTTATGCATATCGAGAAAATTTTTTTTGATAACATATTTAACACGATGCTAAACATCCCAGGAAAAACAAAAGACACTGCAAAGTCAAGAGAAGAACTTAATCAGTATTGTAGAAGAGGTGATTTGAGGAGGAGTACCGACGGGACCTATCCTAAAGCCTGTTACACTCTTGACAGAAATTCACGAGAAGTTTTATGTAACTGGCTTAGAGGGTTAAAATTTCCAGATGGTTATGCCTTAAATATTGGTAGGTGTGTGGACATGCATAAGCTCAAGTTGTTCGGCATGAAGAGTCACGACTGTCATGTTTTCATGCAACGGTTATTGCCTATAGCTTTTCGTGAGTTGCTTCCGCAACATATCTGGAAAGCATTGACAGAGCTCAGCTTGTTCTTCAAGGAGTTGTCTGCACAGTCATTACTTCTGCATCCATGGTAAGGCTTGAGGAGGAAATTCCAATTATTTTATGCAAGCTGGAGCGAATATTTCCTCCCAGTTTTTTTGACTCAATGGAGCATTTACCGGTTCACTTGCCATACGAAGCGAGCATAGCTGGTCCCGTGCAGTATCGCTGGATGTATCCTTTCGAGAGGTAAATATATACATCATTAAGACATATTGACATTTCAAATATTATTTCATTGCGAGAAAATTGGTTAATTTTTTGTCTCAACTTTACATATAGGTACCTTAAGAAGTTAAAAAATAATGTGCGTAATAAGGTAAGGGTTGAAGGTTCTATATGCAATGCACACTTGGTCGAAGAAGTTTTAGCTTTTGCCTCGCATTACTTTGAGGGTCACATCCACACGAGGAGCCAAAATCTTGGTCGTAACGATGACGTATGTGTGGACGAAGGAGAACCTAATGATGGTAGAATATCAATTTTTAAAGGTATCGTCCGTTCATTTGGGGGAAAAAGTCAAGAAATCTTAGCGATATAGAGTATAATGCAGCACATTATTATATCCTAATGAACTATAGAGAAGTCGATCCATATATTGAGTAAGTGTATACTTCAATGCTTAATTTGAACTTCTAATTTAAATTACAATATACCACAATATTTAATTGCTAATATCAGTTTTAATCCTTATCATCCATAAAGATGTATTGTGATAGACAACGACAGATGAATCCCGACATCAGTCAAGTTGCAATTGGACAGAAGTTAGAAACGGAGTTCGCTTACTGGTTTATGAATTTGTGAGTAGTATCACTCAATCAATTTCAGTAATGGCTTTAATTTTTTGAATTGGTTGTGAATAGCTTATTAATTTATAGGTAAACGGTCCATGGTCCCCAACTGATAATATTTTCATTAAATGTCTATCGCAATGGCCATTGAAGACCGTAACAACCTCTACTGGCTATTTTGTTAATGGGTACAAATTTTAGATTGAATGAGTAGCAGCTTCAAGAGGCACGCAGAACTGGGGCGTGTGTGTTAAAGGAGAAAGTGTTGGAGCAAATATGCAGGATTATTATGGAAAGTTAGTAGAGGTGGTTGAAGTTGAATATCCTGGTTGGCCTATGAAACGAACCGTATTGTTTCGTTGCGATTAGTTCGATCCGACAGTTCCTGTGAGCAAAAGGGTTCATAACGACTATAATTTGGTTGAAGTGAACCATCGACGAAGATTGCAGAAATATGACCCATTCATCCTTGCATCCCAAGCTCAGCAAGTGTTTTACTGTGGATATCCAAGTTTGCGCAACGACAAGCGAGATTGGTGGGCTGTTTCTAAAATCGTCCCACGTTCAACAATCTTATTAGAGGAGAGTTCATCAAGCCAATCATCTGAGTGCCCTGCATTTCAAGAGGATGAGATGGAAATGCATGCAATTGAGGACGACACAAGGGCTCCTGAAACATCACTTAGAGATCCAAATGGTGATGTCCAAGAAATTGCGGATGCAAATGTTCGGTTTCCTTCCGATGATAATGAAACTGAATCGCAGTCCGATACGGCATCGGATGTTGAACCAATATTTCACGAAACAAATGACACCGATTAAACATAGAGGTTTTTTTTAAATTCAACTTTATTTTATAAGTGGTAAATTTTTACATAGTCAATCATTCATCATAATTTAATTGTATGAATCTTTAGTATTTTCAGTATGACGGGCAGAGGTAGATCTACCGACGACATACGGAGTGAGCAGGGACGTAGCTCTGCTGCATCAGATCACATGAGCTTTTGAGATGGAGAGTTCGGATCTCCACACATCGCACAACCTTCGATCTCTCCAGCAGTCGACGGTGATCCTACATTGGTATTACCATCCAGCCGATCGGCACATACCTCCGAGAGTTCTTCCACCATCGGCCGCACCGTACTTCGACTTGATGCTCATGGGCTGTAAGTATATACTAATTAAAATATATGTTTATGTTTTTAAGTCAATTACTTATAAACATGTATTTTTTTAATAGATTTATTGAGCAGCATCATGTATCCAGCCACATCAGTGCCGTATTTCAGAGGCGTACAGATCCCAGTGGCTACGATTGGCGCCACGTATCTCCAGCCACGAGGGAGTTTTATTTTTCTGAGTTTCAGGTAAACTTATTAAATACAATTTATCATTGATATAAAATTTCTTAATCTTAATAAATTCTGAAACTAACTGTTTATTTTAATGCAGAAAAAGTTTACGTGGGACCCTACCAGCCATGATGCTATTAGGGCAGCATGGGAGGCTCTTACGGGACGCCGATACTCTGACATGCTTCATCATTGGAGGTCATCGGGTCAGCGTCCTGCGCATGTGCCAGAGGGTATTTGGCATGAGTGGCAGCAGGTCTGGCAGTCCGATGGCTAGCGCAGGAGGTCCGCATCAGCCAGCACGAACCGCCGATCCAAGAAGGGCGGTCCTGGCACGGGTCTCTCCCGCCATACTTCGGGCTCCATTTCGATTCAAGAGCACAGACGCCGTATGGTAAGAAAACATAAATAATTTAATTACTAATTTAGTTATTTACAAATATTTGTATTAATATCAATTTTTTTATTGTTATAGTCTGAGCAGGAGGGCGGAGATCCTGGTGAGTTTCGTCTATTCAGGGCGACACACACCAGGAGGGACGTTCCTGGGTCGACACGCGATCACGGAAGGTTGCAGTAAGAAATTAGCTTTATGTAGTATCTGTTTAATTTCTAAAATTTTATTACGAGAAATTTGTTAACTCATTTATTGTTGATTTTATAATTCAAAGACACGAGTCGAGGAGCTTCGCTCCCAGGCATCGCAGGTCAACTCCACTGATGGGGAGACGCCCATCGAACTCTCAGCAGAGGAGAGTCGGCATGTGTTTTTGGAGGCTGTTGGTGCCCAGCCGCGAGATCGCAGGGTCTATGGTCTGGGCACTAGAGCTTCTGTATATTTTCCCTATCAGGCCTCCAGCTCGCGATTTTCTAGTGATATTCCTGCCGAGCGTTTAGACGACATTCGGAGATCTATTACGGAGGAGGTTCGGCAGGACGTTCGTCAGGAGGTTCGGCAAGAGGTCGAGCATGAGTTCGAGCAGCGTATGCGAGGCCAGGATCAGGAGCTTGCAGACGTGCGAGATCAGATGCGTCATTTGCAGGATATGGTTAGCCGCTTGTCGCAGGGTCTCCACCCTCCACGTATCGCTCAGATTCTTGATGTATTTTTTTTCTTTTAATATGTTGTACATGAAAACTTTAAAATTTTAATATATAAATTATTTTTGGAAATTGAATGATTATTGTTTGGATCAATATGAATGAAGAATGTTTCTATCAATATTTAAATGTAACAAAATTGTATTAACCATTTTAATTTTTAATATTTTATATTTTTTAAAAAATTTAATTAGCGACGCATTAGCGACTGAAATTACATCGCTAATATTTTCAAAATATTATTATTAAATATGCTACGCAATGACCTGGTGTCGCAATAATTTAAAAAAAAATTAATAGCGATGCATTAGCGACTCAAATTGCGTCGCTATTATATCTAAATATTATTATTAAATATTACGATGCAATGACCTTGCGTCGCAATATTTTAAAAAAAAATTTCTTTGCGATGCATTAGCGACTCAAATTGCGTCGCTATTATATCAAAAATATCATTATTAAATATTGCGACGCAATTGAATGCGTCGCAATATTTAATAATAATTTTAAATATTAAAATTAATTTTAAATTTAGCGATGCATTTGGATGCGTCGCAATATTGCGACGCATTGTTGCGTCGCAGAGAGTCGCAATATTGCGACGCAATTGCGACAAATGGAGATTGCGACGGACATCTGAGCGACGCCGTCATTGCGTCGCTATTGCGTTGCAATATCATGTTTAACGACGCAATTGCGACGCATTTGGGTGTCGCAATATTTTTTTTTCCCCTTGTAGTGTTAATCAAATATGATTATGAAGAAAAGTTGAGCTAAAAATTTGGAATTTGAAACATAGCCTTGGTCATCAACGATATAGTTGAAGCATCAAGAACTTAACATAATCGATAATATCATCAAGCATGACTCCTCTATCTGTCTGCATAAATAAATTGAATATAAAAATATTGATAAGTTGTGCAATTCATTATTGACAGCATAGTTTCTCTTGGTTTCTAAATTACACCCTCAGATTAAGACTACTAGATCAAATGATCAAAGGATAAATGTTGCCGCACTATTTATTGATGAAACAAAATACTCTTTTGGTTCTTATAACATTACCTAGGTAGCCCATGTTTTTCTTAGTAGTTATGTTAGACAAAATAATTGCACTTCTTCCAATGTATATAATCAGATAATTGCCAAAAGATATCAAGATTTTAGAATCCCTCTCTACCAAATTTGTAAAGCTAGAATACTAGGCCAAGAAACTTTTTTCATGTGTTACATGACCAAACATAGCACTTGTTTGGATCAAAGTACATGCACTAGTTTTTATCATAATGTTCACCGAGAAGAAGATATTAAAGTGGAAAAAGCATAATGGATGAAGGTTGTTAAAAAAAAAAGACTTAAAAAATCTGGCCATATCATGAGTTACTGTTACATGTAATATTGCATAAAAACACTAAATTGAAAGAATTTAGATAAAGAAAATTATGGAGAAGCATGTTCAATTATTTAGCATTTGATTTTGAAGATTCCCACATAAGTGATAATAGTTGATTTTACTTCTAAAGAGTAAATATAAGTCCAATAGATGAGAGCTTTAAGTCTATACTCTGTATTGTGCATGATCCTTGGTCAGTTTCTTGGATTGTACCAATGTTTTGATAATAACATGATGAACTAGGGTTACATTAAAATGAAATGGCAAGATTATTTTTTCGCAAACTCATCATCTTTATATATATATATATATATATATATTAAAAATATGAGAAGCTGAGTAGACCTGAGGGTCCCATAAAAAAGGATGTGGAACTCTTGATTTGTAACTTTGTCATGTATTCTCCCAAAGGGCATATTAAAATTTCATACCTTGACCTGGATGCCAACACTTCTGCTCTTCCCATATATGGAGTTGTATCACAAACTGTCTGCAACTTCAACCAACCCACTCAACTTGAGAGTTCTCCTCTTTGTCCCAAATTAAAAGATGTCTTTTCACCACAACAGCAGCAAATGATTGCTCATGGACTATTATGTCCGAAAGCATGATTATATCCTTTGGTCTCTCTAATGAAATTGGCAAACATGGTACCTACTGATGTTCATTGCTAAACTAGATGATACCTGTAACAAAACTCTTGAATACAAACACATGGTTGGGATAGACATTCGTATTAATGCAACACATATAATGAGTAACGTATAAGAGTATAGAACAAGGCTCAATTATTATTTTGAAGAGCTAGACATAGGTGTATTTCTTCTGCAAATGGTGAAATTAACTTAGAAAAGTAATGATCTTTGATAAAATATTTCATTTGTCAATTCCCACAACCATTTTAATTTTTTTTTTAAAAAAAACTCATGCAACACCATCTACCAAAGAAAAGAAGAGAATACACAAATAATACTTTAGCTTGGAGAGTCTAAAGATGGGTTTAATCTTCTGATCCAACCAGCAAGACACCATACTGATAAAAAGTCTCATTTCATGTTTGATATTCCATGGTGAAAATAAAGAACTTCATAGTTTATGATTTGGCATCATTGCTGGTTTCACCAATAATGTCATACAGAGAAATGATGCAGGTTTAAAGATTTTCTGATCTTCTAATTTTAATTCCTAGAACATCCTTTTTTTCCCTTTTTATTTCACAACATTTAATTAATATATTTTCTTGACATGCAATGTTCATAACTAAAGAACTGAAATGTTTCTAGTGACAAATGTTAGGCATTAGCACCACTACATGAGCATGAAAAAAAGAAATCAAAATTTCTAAGCCTTAAGCCTATCACATATCCCCTCTCCCCTTCTTTTCCTCACCAATTTTACTACATTTATCAATTAAGCAAGACTTGTATAACTTTCTGACGTAACTTAAACTTCAAATAGATAATAAACATATGAGAAAGATCATGGGTGTGGCGGTTATTCTAAAACTAAACCAACTATTCTTCTCACTATCAGAAAAGGGAAAAAAAATGCTCACTTTCAATGAAGTTATAATATGCCTAACAGAATAACATAAGATTTTTTATGTGAAGTTTATGGTCTGTATATTGAATCTGTCCTAGAATGTCCAAGATTTGAATGTAGACCCAAAAAAGCAGATTTCCCCACCAACTCAAGTAACTTTAGTTAGATGTGAGACATTGATTATTCAAAACAAATAGATGAGGTGAACAAAAAGGTAAACATAGCATGCAAGGCTTTAAGCTGATATCAGGCCTCATACCAGTACCCTACTGTTACAGTATAATACACCCTGCATTTGCCAGTAAGCTAGGAAATTAAATCTGTGATATTAACACAAGCTGGCATATGCAATAAATGTAAAGAATGGGACCATTCAGCAAGGAAAATGATTAATTACATAATGAAGTATAAATTATAATAAAGATAATGTTTCATATGCTACATAGCTACCAATGGCTTAAAAGTTCATAACACTATCTAATATCTTCAACTCAACGATATGTTTTATCTCATGATCCAATAACTATTTTGTCATAGAACGCTAGTGGGGAGGTAAAGCACAAATATTGAAGACCAAAGTTTGAATGAAGGGAGAGAAAGAACAAATCCAACAGAGAACACAATATAATTTCACTCGGTTAGAATTGAGCCAGTATAACAACATAATATAGTGATGTTTGCTTCCACGAGCAGAGACATGCAACACAACAACTTGAAGATATGAAACAACAAGAGCAACTCGATGGCATCACAAAAGGAAGACAAAGAAAAGCCATTTTTACATCTAATATTATTAATTTGTTGATTACTTTCACAATGAAAAATGCAGAAAGAAAATAAATGAGGATGATGAATGACCTTGTGAGAACTGGAGATCAATTCTTGTGACACTCGCATTATTTCTCTATGTGGCTGCATGTACAGAACAAGATGTAAGAAACCCTATCATGAATTAAGATGGAAGAAAGCATGAAAGCATGCATTCATGCATGTACATAGAATCTAAATAGTAGTACTAAAAATAGGTATAGCAACATCCAATCTGTTTAAGCTACATGCAATTTGGCCAATCCGGATGAGTGATGACCAGTTATCTTATTTGCTCTCATGAATCCATGATCCAAAAAGTTGGAAACACAGAAGAAGATATGTCTAACCAGTAGGCAATGTAGCTGAAGTAGAGGCCGCCAATAGGGCGTTCTGTGATCACTGAATGCGGTGTTATGTTAAATACTTGGAAGTAATGCCAAGTGCCCAAGTGTCTTCAAGTGTTAGGCACAGCAGGCCAAAAAATTAGGCATGATGGCATGGCATGTGTGTGTGTGTGTGTGTGTGTTTTGATTCTTATCCAAAAAAGAGAAACTGAAATGGGGAAGGAGAGCTACATATGTTGTCTAACAAACAAATTAATAGAATGGCCATGAGTTTAAGAGTTGTTTAGGTTACTTCATAGATGAATCTAAGATTACTTAAGATGTGTTGAGATACTTATATTGATAATCAGCTTTATATTTAAAAATAATAATGCTTCACTTGAAGTGTCTACCAAATTGTGACAAATCAACATTAAAAATTTAAGGATGCCTTGCTTAAAGTGACCAAATAACCCCATAACTTGTATTAAAAACACTAAAGGCACTTTGCTTGAAGTGTTCACTTGCTTTGATAACTTTATATCAAAAATACAAGAACACTTTCTTTGAAGTGTCCACATGATTTTCATAACTTTATATTAAAAATATAATGAGACTATGCTTAAAGTGTCTAATACTTGGAACTAAAGTCCCCTGTATGACGCTCCAAACAAAAAGTGCCAAGTCTCGGCATCTTTTTTGCTGATATCTACAGGACATTCAAAGAAGAGTGTCTAACCATGTAATATCTTTCCATGCCATGTCCAAGGACCCAAAAGTGTCTACTGTTCCAGAAACCTTAGATAACAGATGGTCCAGACAAAAAAAATTGCACGCCTCTCATGAAATTTTGCAAGCCATTATTGAGTCATCAATGTTTTAAAGATTACAATGATCTAAAAGTAAGGGTTCCATGCATGTAAGATGAGTGCTTTAGGAATAAGAATGTTGAAGTAGATCCATCAAGAACCAAGCAGAACAAGAAATAAGTGGACAAAGACAAGAAATACAAAAGTTATCTATTTGAGGATTGAGTAATGAAGTACCACAGATAGATTGGACAAAAAAAATTATCTAGTCCCAAGCAAGATATGAAGCTTGAATGACCTTCTAGAGGTCAGGGAAGAGGAATCAAGATTAAAGATAATTTAAGGAAATAATTTAGTCAGAGCTAGAAGCAAATAAAGGGCAAAGATATGTTCATAAAGTCAGCATGAATAGTAGGATATGGCATGTTTTGCTATTGTTACCATAAAAAACGTCATGTTTCATAATCAAAGAACAACATTCTTGATATACATCATAATGTGAGAAAGCATTTGTATATTGGATGAATTTAGCCAGAAACCTGTGCAATAAGAAATATGGTGTCACCTTTCAAGTTAAAGCGAATATTTAGAAACTCCATATTGCTCCAAAAGATTTGGCAAGGAAAACCTCAACTTTTCCATTAGTCATTTCAGATATTACTTTTCTTTTATATAAAATTTCATCAAGTTTAAAATCAAATTTACAAAGTAATAATTATCATATCCAAAGTTGTAACCATATCTATCATAATTGTATCATCATTCTTCTTAGCTATTTGGGGTTGGTTTTAATGATCATTCTTCATTAATAATTCCAAGATTCAAAGCTACCTCCAATGTAAGTTCAAGTTCTTTTATAATGTTATCTCACAAATTCTATCCACGTTAACTTAGGATTTGCCAATGCTTTTAAGATAAGGATTGACTCATAATCATAGTGGGTGGGTTTCAATTGTATCCATAGAATCACAGATCATAAGATTTTTCTAAATGCTTCAAAAAAATTTGAAATATAAAGTATCAAAATTGAAATATGAACCAAACATAGAATAGATAAATGAAGAATAAAAAATACATAAAAGAAATCTAATTTCCAGCAACATAAGCCCATATATAGCATACGTAACAGAACAAATATTGTGTTTGGTTATTAAAGTTACTTATATACCGATCAATTCATTATCATTTTAGTTAGAATATTTGAAAGAAAAAGAAATAAGACTCTAATATATGATTGTAAAAATATGAAAATTTGTTTCTTATTTTTAACACAATAAATTCCTATGACAATCTTGCTAAATTTATTACTGGAGACTTCTGTGTTATAAGAAATTGAAAGCCCATACAGCCAAATGAACCATAGAACATCGAATAACACATACTGATTAAGTTACCAATAGCATTCTTGAGTTATGATGACTTAGATAAATGTGCTTTCATTCGGAATGCACTTGATCATATGAGAGCTCAAGCCTCACCCTAGCACATGTGTCAAAAGCGATACAACAAATTTTTGAAGATTCATTCGGTGTGTCAAATTTGAAGGAATGAAGATTAATTGAATTTTTTTTCTTAGGACCATATATATAAAATTGGGTAGGATCTCAAGTTCACAAGGCTCAATGATCATAAAACAAGGCCTAGACTAGGTTTTGGATTATAATTAATATGAAATTAACTTAAAAATCTAAAACCAGGCATGTGCAGCCTATCACATCTTAAAACGATCGATCAGGGTTATAAAACCCTAGAAAACTTTCATCCAACTATTCTCTATCTGGGCTAGATGGTCGATCTAGCAGGTTTTGACAACTCCATGGTCATATCTTCATATAACCATTAGAGCTACTATTGACGCCAAATCATCTTCCCTCGAGCATCGCGAGCATCCGGTCACCTCCTCCAACAAGCTCGGGATCCTTCAGCGAGCTTCTCGCTTTTGGAAGCCTGCAAACAAGTTTTGAGAATCGAAAATTCCTGCGGGGACCCTTCGATACTTAAGTCAGTGCTTTGGGCAACAACCGTGAGCTTGAGAAAGCTCAAAAAAGAGAGAGAGGCTTAGAGCTCTCTATAAGCCAGAATGAGTGTTTGGGAGTGCAATGAGTTATCAGTTACTCATCGGGGTCCCTCTTACCCATTTTATTGATGCTTGGAGTCTGTGAGCCTTGGGGCATGATCACTTGTCAGAGCATTTATGATGGTGGCAGCAATGGCAGGGCTTGCTTCTTAGTGGCATGTCAGAAGTGCAAACCATGTCCCATCAAATATGGGTGGCTGCATAGTTGGCAGGTACTGCTTGGTTTGGATAGCTGTAGCGGGCTGCTGCAAGGCATGGTCGACCGTTATGGCATTTGCCAGATGTGTCCCACACGCCATACTTCTGATGCCCTATGCAGATAGTGATGAGTGGTGGAGCTAAGCACGTGGACCCTAAAGTGTAGCCGCTGAGGCAGAAGATAAAGTTTGGAGTTGAAAACGGCTCTGTCCCTTGTGGAGCATTGATTATAGGATATGTGCATGGCACTGTTCATGCCTTTGGATGAGCTCCAGAGAAGGCCGTGGGTAAATACTTGCATGGCACTATTCATGGCCAAGGACTGAGGCCGACTGGCTGTCTTGCTGAGGCCGAGGCCAAGGACCGAGGCCGACTGACCGAGGCCGAGGGGTTGTCTTGCCGAGGCCGAGGACCGAGGCCGACTGGCTGTCTTGTTGAGGCCGAGGACTGCAGATGCGTAGGTTCATGCATAGATGAATCACTATACCCGATATAGATCATCGTGCAAGGATGCTATGTAGACCGTTATGGGGCAGGCTTGCAAGATGACTTAGCATAATATTATGAAATAAGATTACCCAAAATTATGACTAATTATTGTCACATCTAGACTTTCTCGTAACTAGCCTACTATACGAATCCCAAAATTATGTACTTGAGAATCTTCAAGCATGCCTAGAAGATTTGTTCTCCAATTTTTCTTTGTTTGGTGAGCACTAGTTCTCCAATTCAAATCATTCACAATAAACTGTCAAAAGGCGGAAGGAACCAACAGTATAACTATTCCATAATCATGGAATAGATATATCAATGAAAAAAGTTAGATAGTATTTAATAGAAAAATAGCTATTTCTGGATAAGTATACAAGATAAAGTTTATCCATAGGATAGTTAAGAGAATATCCAGCTTTTTATAATAGTAGTATTGCCCTCAAGGAATAAGTTTAGGAAAAATAGCTATTCCTTCATTCCCTTGAAAATAAGTTCAGGCATTGATTTATACTTCATTGCCTGCTATGTCTTTCTATGAGATTAGACAAATATGATTTATACTTCACACTACATTGCAAGTCATTTGGAATCATTTGCTTTGACATGTTTCACACTTACTATTGGTTTATATGAAAACCAAATACTATTCAGATTGCTAGTGATCTAATTTTGCATGCATAAATCTCTTCAAGATTGATTGCCACTCAGTCCAACAATTTCAATTCATCACTCTTATCACTTATATGCAAGCTATCATAAACTCTCGCTCTTTCGGTCTTCCTTAAAAGAGTCCTACCACTACATCCTTACAATATCTACCCACCAAGTCTAAAAATTTTTATCATAGTGAATTTGACAAGAGTACTAAGAAAGTAAGAATGTTAATGTCTTTATTATTGTATAACACAAGTTCATTATCATCAAGTAACATACCAACATCTTAGAAGACTAAGACTATAGCTTGTTATAATTGTAACTAGTTTCTTTATAGCATGTGACCATAAGTTGTAGCACCCTCAATAGCTTCCATAAGTTTCAAAGAACATTTATTGAAAAATGATTTATTCCACCACTCAGGCGGTAGCCCAGTGGTTGGGGTTCCTCCACACAACCATGACGTCTCATGTTTGAGGAATGAGGTTACGGCTGACTCGAATAATTCCAAGGTTAATCCTTGGGGCCTGAAATGCCGGTGCCGGAGGGGCTAAGGTTTCTTCTAGTCTCCCTATTCTGACTGCTGGCACCTGGGTGGGGTCAGGTTGACCTACTCGTCTTCGGGCGAGGAACGGCTGCGCAAATCTCGCGCCGTGCATGGAACATATCCTGACGAGGAACGGAGCCGCATGGGACCTAGCTATGGGTCGGCAAAGCCCTCCTTCCCCTTTTGTGTACCAAACAAAAAAAATTGAATTATTCCTAGTTAATGTTTCAAATATAAATGTCAGAAATTTGGAAGAGTATCATGACTCGGAATCAAACATGAAAGACATTACTTTCCCCTAAAAGGTAAGAAATTAGTCTAAGAAACCATCTTATAAAATGCAACCTTACAAAATATATCAAATTTGCCATTCTTTTTTCAATGGAGAAGGCTATAAGCACACCTCTATCATACCGCAAAAAACAATGAGCATTTAGCACTGTGACCAGCACAAACCGATGCCAGAGAGGGGCAATGTCCATGAACATGAAGACCACCTACTATTAGAGATGCATAAAGGTCTGGCATAAATTCCAAAGAAAGATTAAACAAAATGTTAAACCATAGCTATTTTCACCATGTAACTAACTTCTTCAGATGCATAGTAATAGTAAAAGAGAAGACAATGTCTATATATGAATCAAACAATTATAGAAATCATAACAAGAAAATTATAACCAATTGCCCCCAGTTTAAAGTAGTGAGTTAGTTGCATGTGAAACAAATGACCAAAGAACAAACTATAAAAGACTGAACAGAGATTGGATTGCTCACCTGTGCCCAGCATGAGTCAACATTAATAATGACATACTAATATGCAGTGTGCCAGATCTTTGTGTTAAAGAGAAACAGCAAGTCGGTCCTTTTTCCAACAAGATAGCCTTATTTCCCACGGTGAGAGCCTTTGCAACCTAGAGAAAAACAGGGCTTTTCATGAAGCATAGGCTTCAGAGTTCATGGCTGGACTCCAAGGGTCTCACACAATATAATGGTAGAAAACAGATAGATAAATAGATTCAGTTCTTGATTTTATTCAACGTCTTGTATTGCCTGTGCAACTCTAGTAATCTAAGCAAATTGCTATTAGAATTAAACCTAAACACTGAGCTCCTTTTTTCTAATGTAGTATTTATATCATAAAGTTGGCTCTTCTAATGTAGTCTTCATATCATAAAATTGGCTCCTTTTTCTATGTTCACTGTTTTCAAATTATTTATAGAACTGATGCAAAACTGGTTCAGGACATTGTTTTGTAAAATCTAATGTATTGGTCATTAAAAAAAAAAAAAAAGAAAGTGAACACTGAAATTTAGAGAACATGATAAGGATTATTCTTTTGCATGCTGGTGGCATTCTGACCTGCAATTGGCATGGTACATACCATATTCCAAGTGAGATCTGCT
Source organism: Calamus simplicifolius (assembly GCA_900491605.1). Taxonomy (NCBI): domain Eukaryota; kingdom Viridiplantae; phylum Streptophyta; class Magnoliopsida; order Arecales; family Arecaceae; genus Calamus; species Calamus simplicifolius. The sequence goes on along the minus strand of UESW01003298.1, from coordinate 46,040 downwards.
AGTACTTGGCAAACAATAGCAAACAGCATGTCAAGCACTGCTGCACTGGCATACAGCCAGTATGGTGCCAGCACCATATAACATGAAGAATTTTACTAATTTCATGCATGCTTACTCTATTTGTATCTTCATTTACTATAAAACAATGATTTAAAAAAGAATTTTACTAAAAATATGATTTCTCCTTTTGATCACACTATGCACATTCACTTCACTTGCTATGTTAATGAAATACTGCATTTTTGCCGAGGTATAAGAATCTGGCCCTGCATGGAACCATTATATATTTTCAAAAAAAATTTATCATAAGCAGGCAGATTTAGATTTATACTGACGCATGAGTCATTATTCAATAAACACGGTATCAAGAGATGACAATGGCATTAATGGTGCTAGGATGTCATCATCCTACATTAAAATTGCTAAAGCTAAATATGGTGGATCAACGAAATGATTAGCATTAGCTGCAGAAGGTGAGCTGCAACTGGAGACAGGATCATCTGAATTGAAGGACCAAAAAACACTCTTGCAAAGAAATAAAGAGCTACTTACTGTCATGGTGAAAAGATGAAGGGTCAGAACAACAGAAGTGCGGTCGGAATCAAGGCTCACATAATACCTGATTACTTAAGGCATCCAATTCCAAAAGTAGCTTTGTCTGGGAAAAGCAATTAACTACACGTTTGACCAGCTAAAATATCATCATTGATTCTTGGGTTTGGAAAAATAAGGACCTAACGAGGCACAGTTGAGATCTCTCAAAGCTTCACTCAAGCATCAATCAGAATTAATGAAATACCTAACATACCATTCTAACATACCAATCTAGCGAAAGAAAGAGGTGGTTGGATTTGTTTATCTTTATAGCGTGCATCGAGGCGGGAATTAGTAAGCAGGAGTACTGACGAAGGAAGGCTGCTCTTCTTTCGGTGTGGTGTGGGCAGAGAGGAGCAGGGCTTTATATTTATATTTATATATATATCCCGTAAAATTTAAATTATTTCGTGAGAACGGCTTTGTTACTTTGGCTGATGGTGACTCGGTGGGTCATGCATACTAGACTGCTACCGTATATTGTGTTATAAAATCTCTTTCATACACAGAGACGCTTACAAGCTGAGCTAACATATTTGGACGTACAAAATTATATAGCCATCGGATTCCATTATTGATACGACCAAAACTCATATAAATCATATATTAAGAGAATAATGCTAGTAGATGAAGTTTGTAGGAAGTCTCTTATTGCTCTGATGAAAAAAGTTCCAGTTTCAGTTTGTGATGTCAAAGAACCATCCATAGCAACTGTTAACCTTTTCTACAAAAATAATTACTTGAATCAATATAGATGTTTTTAAAAAAAAACAACAAAAATGAAAGTCTAAAAAAGAACTCAGGTTGGGACAAGGTAAATCGTCTCCTCTTCCGGGATATTTGCTGCCCAGAGGTAAATCAATGCACTCGTGAATATTGCTGCGCAGCCCATGGCTATGCAACTCCTCACCCAACGGCATTGTTGTTTCCTCTTGTTTCTTCCTTCATCATCATCATCCTGATTTACCTGTAACTTTCTTTCTCCTAGCATATCTCCTCTTCGTTTCCATCTTCTCTCTGCTTTTTTTCTCCTTTTAGCCTGTGACTTTCTTTCTTCAACCGGATCTCCTCCTCGTTTCCGTCTTTCCTTCTCTTCAGTTGTCCTTATCTCTTCCTCTTGATTCCTTTCATTTTCATCTTCCTTCTCTTCAGTTGTCCTTATCTCTTCCTCTTGATTCCTTTCGTTTTCATCTTTCATCACCTCCTCCTCTTTGTTGCGCTCCTACGAAACGTGTAAAGGAACTAATTTAATAGAGTGGAATTCGAGTGCAAACTAGAATTTAATAACTAATTTAATAGAGTGAAATTTGGTTACCTTAATAACAGAGTCGGTAGAATCGATTATTATCCGATCCGACGTCCACGATACCCGACATGCAGCTCCGATGGATAGCTGATGTACCTGTACATTATCATAATCTCAACGTCAAAAATTCTTCTCTCATTAATCAATCAAACAGAGGGAGAGAATAGCGATAACGAAGAAAGAGGGGAGGGAGAGATGGACCTCTTTTTTGTTGAACACGGGGATCTGGACGACGATCTCATCTTTTTCGCGCATGGGCTCCCATATGTACTGTCTCTCGGGATGCTTCCCGGAGCACTTCTTGAATAGCTTGACGAGGATGATGATGGCCATGTACACCTTCTCCACGAACAACATCACCGACATGGCCACGCAGAGGAACACGGTGAGGTGAAGCAAGGGGACGATATTGTCGTCCCGAGGCCCGTTGAGCGTAGTAGACGATGCCATCTCTCAGTCCCTAGCAATAGCAAACGAGTTTTGGATTTTGGAATGGCTTTTGGTGCATTGACAAAAAGATAATGGGATTATTTATAATATTATAATATTACAATATATGGTATATATGGGTAATATTATAATAATAATTATTATGGTAAAACAAAAACGTTTACTCCGAAAGGTAATATTATCATAATTATGGTAAAAGCTTTATCGAATATTTCTTTTAAACGTTTCTAAGTTTTGAGGACTTTCTTTATATATAACCCATAGAGGTATGGCCGATTGCAGAGAACGAAGCGAATTTATCTAACAGAGGAACATTCAATAAGAGAATAGAAGAAATTAAAAATGGAAAATGCTTTGAGTACCGGTTAAATGCATGCATATTAATTTTTTTTTTAACTCATTAATGTAGTTTCGCAATTCAACATAAAACAAACTTCCATATATTGCATCACATCTTTCGTATATTGCATCAATTCTTCCTTCATATGACAGGATGGAAAGACAATCCAAAGTATATTTTGACAGCTATAACATAGAGTTAAGGGCTTTATTCAAAACTTATTTAATTTCCTTCGTGTCAAGGAATATTTATGGAATATATCTTTTGGATATTATATGATATATAATTCGAATATAATTGCAATTTATTTCTAAGGGAAGCCTTTTTATTCGGCATCACTCTATTAACTGCCCGGTTCACATGTTTTATGTGGCAGCTAGGTTTGGTAAGATATGAAATAGTATGTGCATGTCAAAAGCGGAAGGGTGGGTGTAACACACTATTGATTTTGATTTAATTTTGATGAGATCACATCCTTAAAAATATATATATATATAGAAATTTAATACCTATATAAGGAAAAGAAAAAAAAAATGAGAGAGATATTTTTAAATATATTTTATAATTGGCTAAAATTTTAAAAAGTATATGAGAATCATAAATATTATATTTTGAGAGGGCCATGTTCTATATTTATTAAATTATATATGTTAAATAAAATCTTAACATCATAGGACTATTTTAAATTTCCCATAATTTTGGCATGTCCTGATCCCTTAATTGTTACTAATATTGTTATATTATATTTTATATTATAATCCTCCTTCCAGACCAGCGCGGACCCCTTTTCTTGAAATCAATAAATCAAATAATCCAGGCCAAGAAAAAGGAAGCAAAGAATCAAAGAGGGAAAGAGCAAATTCTTTCAATTTAGCGAACTCCGGGTCACACGTTCGCGTAACGCTCGAGCGTTCAGCCTACATCCCACACGCACGCAATGCTCGCCTGGGTCCTTAATTAATTTCCCTCAAACGCAATGCATATATAAAAACTAATGCCTCAAAATTTTCATGTAATTTAAAAATTTCCCTCTTCCAACGCATTATAGAATTTTCATTCCATTTAAATTTCCCTCTCGGAAAGATGCATCGCATCGGCAGCCTCTGTTTAAGCAAGAAGAACAAAGCATTGTTCTCCAAACGCTTGCTACAGTTAAATTTTCATTCCCATTCCATTTAAATTCATTGCCACCGCAAGGAGCAACAAAAGACTTGCTAGAAAACAAGCCTCCACTGCTTCAACATCCCACGCCATTTACAAAATAGTTTACATTTTTAATCTCTAATCTTTTTCAGGCTCAACGATTGCATAACATTTTCCAAAAAAACTATTGGATAAATGTGAAGAAAGAAGTACCCATGAAAGAAATGGTCTTAAAGCTAATGACAAACACAATGTGAAGACCAAGCATTATTCATGAAGAACATATATTAATGTGCTTTGATTTGTAATTTTTTTTATTATATGAATAATGACCCATTATATCATATCTATTATTAATTGTGATATATTATATTTTTTTATTGTGGGATATCATATTATTGGTGTGCTTGTAAATACCGTTAATTAATGCAATGTGCCTGTAATATATTTATTGCGGTTTTTATATTAATTTTGTTAATTTTAAAAAAAATATGCTGGCAACAAATTAGTGGCAGCCGCAACGCAAAAACAAACAAACTCATGGTGACCGCGTTTATGTTAACGTCTCGTTTAGATAAATGCCATTAATAAATTCATCAAAATATTGTTAGTGGCATTTAAATAAATGCTGCCAAATTGTATTGTGAGTTATTAGTGGCGGAGTTTAGTTAATCGTCATTAAATTAGGACATTGGCGACGTTTAGATAAATATCATTAAATTATTTAAGGTATCAATGTACTATTAGTGGCATTTAATAAATGCCACCAATTTAAATGATGCTTCCGCAAATTATTAGTAGCTTCGTAACGCCACTATTTATTTAAATGCCACCAATTTATATAATGCATCGGCAAATTATTAGTAGCGTCGTAAGGCTGCTATTTTAAAAAGGAGCGGCGGTCAGAAAAATATCGTTAAAAATTCAATGTGACATAGCCAATGTACGTGGCATTTAAATAAAGGCCGCTAGTTTATATTATGAGTTGGCAATGTTGTAGCAGTGGAGTTTAGTATATGCCAAGTAATGACAACGATAAAGTGGCGGCATTTTAAGAAATGCTGTTAATGTAGATACTGTGGCGGCATTTTATGAAATGCCACTAAATTAATACAAATGCCGGTAATGAGATTTACCAATACCCATGGTTGCGCAAATGCCGGAACATGGGAAATAGCGACCCTTCAATAACGGCGAACGGTTGTGTCGGTAGAAAACCACCGCAAATTAATTAGCAATGTTTTTGGGATAGTTACAGGCATACCCAACGCCGGCAATTATGTTTTTTTTTTATAGTGTGAATTTAGCTAGTAATAAAATAATAGATGTTATGACAACTACTAATTGATAAAAAACAATGTACGTTAACAATATTTCAGACATTTATGAAGATTAGAATTCAAAAAATATTATATTTTTAATAAACAGCAGAAATATTACATATAATTTAGCTACTATTTCTGCTACTATAACCGTTGTACTGTAACAAAATAACGGTTGGATAATGACCATCACAAAAGAAAGTATAAACTAAGTCTACTTCCTTCAAGCGTAATTATAATGACATTCTTGACTCAAAAATTATAGACACCTCCTATATTGAAGGTAAAATTTATAATATTAATTTAAGATGCACAATTACACTATATGTCCATCTAAATTTTACAAGTTACATTCGTCTTTCTTAAGATATATCATAAATTACGTGTGTATCCCCACTTAATTCAAAAAATTATATTAAATTTTATATAATAGCATAGTAGCACATGCATGCTAAACTTAGTTTCATTAAATTAGAATTAAAAGAAATTCAAATGTAATTATCCCATGCCTTAGAAAAGATGGATGTAAAAGAATGATTTTGAATTTAAATTAGTATTATCCTTGTGTAACATCATTTATAACTTATTTGTTCTAAATTAAGAGAAAATGCGAATGTAATTACGGCATACCTTTGCCCGTTTGGCAGCAGATTTGGGTTGAATTTTTATTTTTAAAAATAAAAAATTCAATCCAAACAGTTTGGCTGAATCGTTTTCAAAAACACTTTTTCGAAATGATTCTAAAAACCTGAATGAATCTAAAAAACGTCGGAGCAATATTTTCTTCGAATTCATCTCAGATGTTTTCTAAATTTTATCATTCCTTCCACTACAACAAAATACTGAGATAGCCACGCAAATTTAGCAATGCATCTTGCATCACTAAATTGCGACCAAATTGCGATGCCTTAGCGACAACAAAAATAGCGACGCCTTAGCGACAACAAAAAAATAGTGACGCATCTAGCGACGCATAGCTTAAAAAATTTAAAAATATTAAATTTTAATTTAGCGACGCACTATGTGTGTCGCTATGTTAAGAGAAATTAATATTTATAAAATAAAATTATGAAATAAAAATATTGCGATGCATTTCATTGCATCGCAATAAATTTTTAAAAAATAATTAAGTTAAATAGCGACGCATTAGCGATGTAATAAACCAGAAAATTTAAAAATATATTTTTTAATTTCGCGATGCAAGTATTGCGTCACAATTTTTTTTAGAAAAATAAAACATTGCGACGCAACAAGTTACGTCGCAATTATTTTAAGAAAAATTAATTTTTATAAACTATAATTATGAAATAAAAATATTGCGACGCAACTCAGTGCATCACCATTTTTTTAAAAAAAATTAATTATGTTAAATAGCGATGCATAAGCAATGCAATAAACCAAGAAATTAAAAAAAAATTAATTTAGCGACGCAAAAGAAGCGTCGCAATGTTTTAAAAAAAATTAAATTTTATAAATATAATTAAAAGATAAAAATAATAAAAATAAAACATTGCGACGCAATGAAATCATCACAATTGTTTTATAAAATTAATTTTGTTACATGCGTCGAATCGATCGTCGGCGATCGGGATCATGGCTTGGATCGATCGTAACCATCGGATGTCGCCGATCGGATTGATCGCAACGGTCTAATCATGGCTTAGATCGATTGCAACCGTCTGATCGTCACCGATCGGTTTGATCGCAATGGTCCAAGATTTGATCGTCGGCGATCGGGATCTTGGCTTGGATCGATCGCATGTCGTTGGATCATCGCAGATCGGATTGATAGTAACGGTCGGAGATCGATCGCCAGCGACCAGGATCGTGGCTTGGATCGATCGCAAACGTCGGATCGTCGCCGATCGGATTGATCGCAATGGTCCGAGATCGATCATCGGCGACCGGGATCGTGGCTTGGATCGATCGCATGCCGTTGGATCGTCGCCGATCGGATTGATCGCAACGGTCTGAGATCGATCGTCGGCGAACGGGATCGTGGCTTCGATCGATCACAACCGTCGGATCGTCGCCGATCGGATTGATCGCAACGGTCCTAGATCGATCATCGGCGACCAGGATCGTGGCTTGGATCGATTTCAACCGTCCACTCATCGCTGATCGGATTGATCGCAATGGTCCTAGATCGATCGCCGGCAACCAGGATCGTGGCTTGGATCGATCGTAACCATCGGATCGTCGCCGATCGGATCGATCGCAACGGTCCGAGATCGATCGTCGGCGACCGGGATCGTGGCTTGGATCGATCGCAAGCGTCGGATCGTCACCGATCGGATTGATCGCAACGGTCCGAGATCGATCGTCGGTGACCAGGATCATGGCTTGGATCGATCGATGTTGTCGGATCGTTGCCGATTGGATTGATTGCAATGGTCCGAGATCGATCGTCGACGATCGGGATCGTGGCTTGGATCGATCGCATGCCGTCGGATCATCACAGATCGGATTGATCGCAACGGTCCGAGATCGATCATCGGCGACTGGGATCGTGGCTTGGATCGATCGCATACCGTTGGATCGTCGCCGATCAGATTGATCGCAACGGTCTGAGATCGATCGTCGGCGACCGGGATCATGGCTTGGATCGATTGCAACCATCGGATCATCGCCGATCAGATTGATCGCAATGGTCCGAGATCGATCGTCGGCGACCGGGATCGTGGCTTGGATCGATCGCTGCCGACAGTCAACTTGCCATTGCGTAGAAGTTAGAAACGGAGTTCGCTTATTGGTTTTATGAATTTGTGAGTACTATCACTCAATCAATTACAATAATGGCTTTTATTTTTTGAATTAATTGTGAATAGCTTATTAATTTATAGGTAAACGGTCCATGGTATTTTCATTAAATGTCTGGCGCAATGGCCATTGAAGACTGTAACTATTTATAATGGCTATTTTGTTAATGGATACAAATTTCAAATTGAACGACTAGCATCTTCAAGAGGGACGCAGAATTGGGGCGTATGTGTTAAAGAGAAAGTGTTGAAGCAAATATGCAGGATTATTACGGAAGTTAGAAGAGGTGGTCGAAGTTGAATATCCCGGTTGGCCTATGAAACGAACTGTATTATTTCGTTGTGATTGGTTTGATCCGACAATTTCTGTCGGTAAAAGGGTTCATAACGACTACAATCTAGTTGAAGTAAACCATCGACGAAGATTGCAGAAATATGAACCATTCATTCTTGCATCCCAAGCTCAGCAAGTGTTTTACTGCGGATATCCAAGTTTGCGCAACGACAAGCGAGATTAGTGGGTTGTTTCTAAAATCGTTCCACGTTCAACAATCATTAGATAAGAGTTTATCAAGTCAATCAACTGAGTGCCCTGCATTTCAAGAGGATGAGATGGAAATGCATGCAATTGAGGACGACACAAGGGCTCCTGAAACATCACTTAGAGATCCAAATGGTGATGTCCAAGAAATTGAGGATGCAAATGTTTGGTTTCCTTCCGATGATAATGAAACTGAATCACAGTCTGATACGACATCGGATGTTGAACCAATATTTCACGAAACAAATGATACTGATTAAAGATATAGGTTCATTCAATTTCGATTTATTTTTATAAGTGTTAAATTTTGTATGTTTATTAATTATTCATAATTATATTGCATTGCATTAATCTTTAGTATTTACAATATGACGGACCGAGGTAGATCTACCCCTATCGGACATAGCCCTGCTGCGTCACATCCCACTACCAGTTCTGACGCACAGACTTCCGCCTCTTCAAGCGTGGCAGTCCGAGGCATGGATTAGGAGGTCCGCATCAGCCAGCACGAACTGCCAATCTGAGAAGGGCGGTCATGGCATATACCTCTCCTGTCACAAAGCGGGTTCCATTTCTATTCAAGAGCACAGGCGTCGTATGGTAAGAAAACATAAACAATTTAAATACTAATTTAGTCATTTACAAATACTTACATTTATATTCTTTCTTCTGCTTTTGTAGTCCGAGCAGGAGGGCAGAGATCCTGGTGAGTTTCGTCTATTCAGGGCGACACACACCAGGAAGGACGGTTCCTAGGTCGATACACGATCACAGGAGGTTTGGGTAAGAAAATAGATTTATATTTTATTTATTTAATTTTTAATATTTTATTCAGCTTTATATATTAATTCATTTATTGATTTTATAACTCAAAGGCATGAGTCGAGGAGCTTCAGTCTCAGGCTTCACAGGTCGACTCCACTGATGGGGGGCCACCCATCGAACTCTCACCAGAGGAGAGTCGACGTGTGTTTTTGGAGGCTGTTGGTACCAGCCGTGAGACCGTAGGGTCTATGGTTTGGGCACCAGAGCTTCCAGATATTTTCTCCATCAGGGCTCCAGTTCGCGTGGTTCTGGCGATATTCCTCCCGAGCATATAGACGACATCCGGAGATCTATCAAGGATGAAGTTCGCCAGGAGGTTCGGGAGGAGCTTGCAGAGATGAGAGACCAGATGCGTCAGATGCAGGATTTAGTTTGTCTCCTGTCGCAGGGTTCAGTCCAACCTCCGCAGCCTCCATAGCCGCCTGCAGATACATGATGTATTTTTTTCACTACTTGATGTATTTTTTTTTTTTTTTTCTGTTTTGTATATGAAAATTTAAATAATTAATAAAATAAATTTTTATCGATTTTTAAAAATTTGTAATGATTGTTTTGGTCAATTGTATAGCAATTACATTGTATTAGCAAGTTTATTTATATTATTATTTATTTTAAATAAATTAATTAATTTACTTAAAAAATTAAAAATAAATTTACTTTATTTTTAAAAAAAATAAATTAATGAATTAGCGATGCTATTTTTCGTCGCAATTAATTTTAAAAAATACAAATTATGTTATTTTAATTTTTTTTAAAAACAAAACAATTAATTAGCGATGCAATTGCGACAAGATTTTTCATCGCAAATATTTTTAAAAAATTATTTTTAAAGTAGCGACGCATTTAGGAGCATCGCAATTATTTTTTAAAAATTAAAAATTATTTTATTTTATTTTTTAAAAAATAAATAAATTAATTAGCAATGCTATTTTCTGTTGCAATTAATTTAAAATATATTAAACATTATTTTATTTAAATATTTTTAAAAAATAAATAAATAAATTAGCGATGCAATTGCGACGATATTTTATGTCGCAAATATTTTTAAAAAATTTATTTTTAATGTAGCGACGCATTTAGTCTGTGTCGCAATATTGCGATGCATTTATAGGCGTCGCAATATATTGTGACGCATTTAGGGCATCGCAGAGAGTCGCTGTTAAGTGACGCAATTGCGACAAATTGAAGTTGCGACGAACATTTTAGCGACGCCTTTATGTGTCGCTATAGCTTGTTTAGCGACGCATTTGTGCGTCGCTATATTTAATTTTTCTTGTAGTGTTCCTCAAAATGCCCAAAACTCATGGATTCACCTTCTTCCTTCTTCCTTCTTCCCACGACCTTTCTTCATGTGATTCATTGTTGCCTTTTTCCGAAAAAATAGTTTTTAGAAAATACCAAACCAAACATATTCTCGAATACTAAAAATTAAAAGAATACAACTTAGATTTTTGAATATAATTCATATTTTTAAAAATAATTTTCTAGATCACAAACTAAACAAAGCCTAGGTAACTTTTGGCTATAGCTTTATTCAAGGTTTTGATCAAGCTAAATTCTATGACAGACTTCTCCTACTGGCCATTGAAAAGGAAAATGACCAAATGACAGATGCAGGCACTTTCAAGAAAAGTTGGAATCCTTTGGCGTGAGGAGGATAAGAAGTGACAGGCTAATACTGATACCAGAGAAGCTCTTGTTTCCAGATGTTAATGTGAAATGGTCCCTGTGTTCTGCTGTCAAAATCAAAAGACTTATCCAGTCCACAACACATCCTTCCACTCTTTCTAGTGGCATCCTTTTCTCACTTCCAGCAACCTGGTATCTTCTTATCACTATTTAGTGGTCACTATTTCACAAGGATAAAGAATTCAAACCACATCTTGCAAGATAATTGTACGCAGAAAGATATAAAGGGTGGTCCAAAGCCTAATTAAGCTTGCTCCAAGTCATATCATGATCCATCGAGTCTCTTTCTTTCTGATGCCTTAGGTCGCAATCCATGTGCACTGAGCCAACCCTCGGTTTTACGGCAACCAAAATATTTTAACTTTTTCTTTCTCAAGTCAATAACTTGATGTGATTTGATGGTAAAAAAGTTGCAATCAAATTTGCTCCTCCATCTAGAAAAAAAACTATGATAAAAATAGCCTGTGCAAAGCAAGAAAATGAGCCATAATAAGGCAGCTTAAAAATTTTAAAAATTAATTAATAATAAATAAATTTAAATTATAGGCGCATAATTTTTTTTTTTTCATCTGATGCAAATTATTTTTGAAACATTACAATCTTTTCTCTTATAATGCAATATTCTTATCATCCGCCACAAGCTAATCAAAATTTATGCCAAAAACTAGCCAGAACCTATTTCGAGCCACATCTTAATACTATAAAGATAGCTTTATATTATGGCGAAACTCTATCACTATCACATGAGTAATCTTTTTCTTATCTTCACTAACTTTCGCATACTCAAATTGACGATCTAATACCATTTATAATGCTTCAAGCCCACTTGCTAATCCAATTAACATGTTAACACATCAAAATCATATGACTCATAAACTCGAATGAAAGTTAATTAGCAGCAGGTGAACCTAAATTATAAATACATTATACTTTTATTTTCTATTAAATATAAAATTATTTTTGAAGTATTACATATACATACGTGTGTGTGTATATATATATAATCCAATATTTTTAGGCCCATATTTCTTAGGTTTTGTTTAGGCTGGTCCAAGAAATACAATGGCAAGCCAAGATTGTAGCCCAAAATTGGAACCCAAATAGTCCATCTTACATGGACGTTCCTGATTTTTCATCGACAGTAAAACCAAAAGAATGTAGGACAATAAGAGTAACAAAAATCTTATTTTGATATGATGTGAAGAGTGATGTTGTTTGTTACGAATGAATCCAAGATTGCATGCATTTATCTTGCACGTACAAGCCATGACGGATCAGCTACATCAAGCTCAAAAGTTTAAACCAAAATATTTTAATTTTTTATGACAACAAAAGTGACAAAAATCTTAATTTGATATAATGTGACAAATGAATACAAGAATGCATACATTTATCTCGAGCCATGGTGGATCAGCCTATATTGAGCTTAATAGTTGCTCAACCAAAATATATGTGCAACAATGGAAGTCACATATATACATACATACATACATACATACACACACACACACATATATATATATATAATAGGGCTATCATTTGTTACAGATGAATGCAAGAATCCTTGAATTTATCTTGCTCAAGCCATGATGGATTAGGCTATGTCGAGCTCAACAGTTGCTAAACTAAGTTGACTTATGTTCACTTTGGACGCTTTTTTTCAAGCTAAGCTCATCCCATCTTAAGTTTAAGATGTACCCTATTCAACCACTATATCCATATATCATAGCTAGAGGTGCAACTCAGGCTCATGAAACTCGGGTTTTCCTCAACCCTAACCCTAACCCTACTTGCAAAATATCAACCCTAACCCTAACCCTATTTGTAAAACCTCAACCCTAATCCTATTTTTGAAATTTGGGTTCGGGTTGAGTTTTGGGTTGGAATTCGGGTTGATGAGAAAAAAAAAACAAATATGACAATCTGAAACAAACAAGTTTAACATTGCACAATTCCTAACAAAACTTTAAAACTCAAACTGGTTCTGAAAAATTGTTAGAGTGATGCCTCATTTAGCCAAACCAGATTAAAATTCAAATGGAGTTTTTGATACTTATTCCTAGAAACTTGGATTTTCAGGGTGTGAATTAGTATAGTTGGTAAAGTCACTGGGATAATCTGAGCTCAAATCCTGCATACACCCAATACTACAAATATATCATGCTAAATACAATTAATCCTAGTTTTGCTAGCAGGAAAAGATACATTCATGGATGCTAAATCAATACATGAAATAAAAAATATCCTTCGTTTACATTAAAGACCTGCAAGGAATGCAAACTCTCAAACCTTTCCATCAAAGTTCCAGCCTATAAATTTGATCAATAAGGACTACTTCCTTTACATTTTTCCCTGTTTTATGAGTTTATCCTACACTGGCTGATCAATAAGTATTCATAATAACTCATCTTCTTCATATAAGGGAATAGAAGGTGGTCCTCTACTCTATTGAGAACCTGCTACATCTTGCAACAACCATGACAAATAAGTTCAAAATAGACGCATTACACTCAAATCGACTCCAAAAAAAGGGGGGTTTTGTAACAGAATATTAATAATGCATTCAATCCAGATAAAGAGCAAGGCATGGATGATTGTGGAGGAATAAATAAGAAGAGAATTTTATTAGTCAAACCTGAATGAGAACTTTACAGGAGAAGACCCGTAGCTTGCCCTGCATCTCGGTGACCGTATCCAGTAGTATGGAACCCCTGTCGACATCGTTGAGCAGATAAGAGGCATCGTCGACGACCTGGATCCTCTCGAGCCGAAGATCGACGTCGATGTACAATGCCCCCTTGCCCTCACCTGCCCGCGATCGGAGGTCACGATCCGAGCCGCTGCTCGCGGTACCCGATAAGACCGCGAGCAAGCGATAATCGAGGTCAAAGAAGTTCGGTTCCAAACCCAAAGCTTGACGCCCAGGAAGATGTCGATGGAGGGGCTGGGCCGCCGGGAGGAGACGGATGCGGTCGAGGTGGAGGCGAGCGACGTGGAGCTCAGGATCGGAGGGCCAGAGGAAGTAGAGGGCGAAGGTGAGGAGGACAGCGGCGAGGGCTACCATTCTCCTCTTCCTCTCCCTCAGTAGTCGATGCCTCAACGAAGCCACCAAGCCCAGCCATCGATGCCTCGCTTCGGGTTCGGGTTATCTCGGTTAGGTTGCGGTCAACCCGAACCCGGTCAATTGCAAATCAGTCCAGGTTAAACCCGGATCTTTCGGTTTGGGTTGGGCAAACATGTTCAAGCACTATCCCAAATCGGGTTCGGCGAGCCAGGTTCGGCGAGCCGGTTCGGGTTGAACCCGGCCCAAGTTGCACCCCTAATCGTAGCCAAGTTCCTAGAAAATCTTAGAATCCAACAAAAAAATTAAAAATAAAATAAAATAAAAACCAATCATGAAGCCACATCATGCTTTTAATTTTCGTGCATATTAATCTAAAAAAAAAAGAAAAATCTCATAGGATTTCTCACTGCTAAGCTATCAAAAATATCCAAATGTTCTTCCGCTGCTCACTCCAATCCCAGCTAAGGCACTAAAAATTTAATTTGGAGCTCCTTAGCCCATTTGCGATGGACTCCCTCAAAGAAATTTCCGTGCAAACATGGGCTTCCATTGGACATCCATTTTGAACATGTTCTCATCTAAAAACATATGATGGATTAAAAAATCCCACAAATGAAATAGGTGAATGATCATCGCAACCTTAGATACAATACGTGATTGCATTGCATGGTCTTGATATGAGCCTGGCACAGCCTCCCCTTGCCCAACCAAAAAAGAAAAAAAATCATGCTAGCAATAAAATTTGCTTCTTGCCTCTTAGCCTTCTCACCGTAGCATGGCGCTAAAGTAATAACTTTTAACAATTTTATACTTTAGGTCCTCAAACCTTTACTTAAAAATTATTTTGGCCCTTAAACTTTTAATTTTATATTTTATCATTATACATTTGAAGAATGTTACATAAAATTGATGGAATAGTTAGCATGTAATGTAACAGAATAGCTAATGTACCATCCTAATGCAAATAGTGAACTATCATAACCTATATATTCACATCAAATGATATGTTGACTATTTAATCAATTTTAATCGATTTCATATGATAGCACATTAGAAATGCCATGAGAAACTAAACTGTACCAACTAAAAGTTTGAGAATTAAAATAAATTTTAAATAAAAATTTAAGAACCAAAAGTATTTTTTTTCCTTTTTTTCTTTCTTTTTGAAACATGCAAGAAAGATCATTGACTTTTCCTTCTCGCTTGATATACAGAATCAAATTCCAAAGTTATATACTTTCCCTCTCTAAATTGTAGAGAAGTTCATCCGCTTTCATTTATCAAATGTGTTGTAGGGTCTTTAGTTTTCTCATCCATTATCATAGTAAGATTTTTTTTCCACTTTTGTTAGATATAGTTCATTTCAATTTTGTTATTGTTTCATGATATTTAATTTTAGAATAATTTTCAATTAATTTTCTGATTTTTGGTTAAAAAGTTCAACCATTAAGACTTTGTATTTGAGCTTGTTAATTAAAACATTTAGTTTCACGTTGGAAGACACAAAATCAGATAAGTTGAATTTAAACGATGCACAATGCATCATGAGCTTGGTCGATGCACTTAAGGATTATTTGCAAATAGTGCATCTTATTCCACCTATTTAGGATACCGTGATTTAATTGCATCTTATTTTAAGTTCGAGTGCACTTAGATTGTAAGTGAGATAAATATAAGTTAACTTGCAGTCAAATTGACCATAAGCTAACCTACGAGAGTTAGCTCATAATTTTGAAGTATTAAACATGCTAATTTAATATTATAAAATAATAATAGTATATTATACCATATGATATTATATTTAATTATTTTTATAATATAATATGATATTTATATATGCATGTTAAGATAGATATGTGGTAAAACTTTAAAAGATGAAATTAGAAATAAATATACAAGAAATGATAGAAGTAGCTCCAATTGAAGATAAAATAAGAAAAAACTGATTACGATGATTTGGACATATATAACGAAGACTTTTATATGCTTCATTGAGAAAGAGTGATCTTTTAACCGTTCATGATAATGATAGAGGTAAAGATAGACTTAAACTAATATGGACAAAAATAATTAAGAAAGATATAACTATTTGTAATTTAAGTATCGACTTAGTCTTGAATAAAGTAAAGTGGAGGAAGCAGATTCATGTAGCCGACCCTATGTAGTTGAAAAAAGGCTTAGATAAGTTGAGTTGAGTTTAATATGATATAATTCATATAATATGGTAAATATTGTATGAAATATTATTATAACTAATATAACTTTGTAGTGTAACATAATATATTATAAAAATATTATAATGCTATACAACATTATAATATGATATGCTAATATAATATATTATATTATATAATAATTTTAATAATAATAATTTTTATAATATATATAAAATGTAATTATATAATAATACAAATACTACATTATAATTATATTACAATAATGCTATATTATTTTATATAATAGTATATAATGCCATAGTATGATATATCGATGCAATAATATTATATCATATTACGTTATAATTTCATAATATTGCTATAATTATATTAAAATAGTATTATACTCTCTAATGATATATTATAATATAATATTAATTATTGATGCTAATTTTTGGCTTACCAAATCAATGGATAAAATTTATTTTGTGATAAAATTTTGAACTCAGCCTTTGCTCCAAAAATTCCTTGACGATGAAGAAATCAGCATGCAATCACATTCAAAACTTGTTAGAAGTTTCGAGGTCTCTCCCTCGGAGGTTCCTTCGTCAATCAAGTTAGTCTTTTTGAATTTGAAGGAAGAGAAAAGAAAGTAGATGAGAGAATAAGAAGAGTCTTGCAGTCATCGGCCTTTTTGAGGCTCTTGGTGATGTATATATAGATATTGAAGGTGAATTAATTATGTTGACTTTGTTGAACCTTAAGATTTAATAATCCATGTTTTGATGATAATAAGATATTGAATAAGTTACCAATAGCATTCTTGAGTTATGATGACTTAGATAAGTGTGCTTTCATTCAGAACACACTTGATCTTATGAGAGCTCAAGCCTCACCCTAGCACGTGTCAAAAGTGATACAACAAATTTTTGAAGATTTATTCATTGTGTCAAATTTGAAGGAATGAAGATTAATTGATTTTTTTTCTTAGGACCATATATAAATTGGGTAGGATCTTGAGTTCACAAGGCTCAATAATCATAAAACAAGGGCTAGACTAGGTTTTGGATTATAATTAATATGAAATTAACTTAAAAATCCAAAACCAGGCATGTGCAGCCCATCACATCTTAAAATGGTCGATCAGGGTTATAAAAACCCTAGAAAACTTTCATCCACCTATTCTCTATCTGGGCTAGATGGTCGATCTGGCAAGTTTTGACAGCTCCATGGTCATATCTTCATATAACCATTAGAGCTACATTGAAACCTCAATGGTTATATTTTATCTTCTTTATTAATTGGGGGAGGGGGCAAGGTTGATGGCTAGTACTAACATATGTTTTTAGGTTTAAAACTAGTTGGGTTCTAACACATTTTATAAAACCAATCGTAAGAGCTGTTAATCAGCCCAACCTAAAAATAAAGGCCTACATAAAGGCATGGTGCAGTTAAAGTTGTTGCTCGATTGACATCTATTTGAAAGCAATGGACTTCGTAATCCGTACGTATGTCTTCACACCTTTCTTTTCTCCCCCATTTACAATCTCCATCATCTTTGCTTTTATATTTTCCCCTTATATCATTCCTTTCAAAATATTATTTTTGGTGCTCTAATTAATCTGTCCATATTTTTCTATGTTGCTCACCTAAATCTCTATTACCAGCAACAACCTCTGATTGATCTCTCCATTGTCGAATGAAATATTATATCAAAATTTTTTGCTAAAATTTATTATTTTTATTAAATTATTATCTAAAAATAAGTTTTAATTTTTTTAAAAAATGCATCGAGAGTAAAAGGTAGGTAAATGTCTCATCGATGGTGATCGAAGGGGGAAAGAAAAAGAAAAAATCGTAATAATGCAAATATATTTTAAAGAATAGAAAAAATATATTTTATCTAATTGGAAAACTAATTTAGCCATTTGTCGAATGGGTAAATCTTTCTCCAATTTGACTGATAAATGATAACTGAGGAATATAATTTACCTACTAAATTGAACAATGAAAATGTTTTTAACTTTTTATGAAATTTTTTTCACCAAAAAATGGAGCCTAATAGGAGATAATTTTGTTGCACCTCACAAGATTGTTTTTGTACTATAGATACCAATGGAAGGACTATGCCATGAATCATCAATGTAATGTAGAAATTATATTATCCCTTCTACTTATCTCAAGATAATTACATATTGTAAGATTTGCCATGAGAAAATTGTCATGAATATTGTTATATGGTTTAAATGTTTTCAATTCTAGAAATGGCAATTTATGTTTCTATCGTGTTGAAGTTAAAGAAAACAACATATATGGATCAATACAAGCACAACATGATTAATTAATCATATCAAAATCTAAACATAAATACGACATGTATAACCTATTGAATAAATAAATCATATTGGATTGATATAACATAATTCACTCAACACTAATAGACATACCTTACTTAATATGATTAGACAAGACTCAACCCACTTAACATGACCCAATTAATATTTCATCAACTAAATGAGTCCTAAAAAGGTCATTTTTAGGTTAATAGATCAATCTGCAAGAGACATAATTATTTCATGTCATAATTATGTTGGCACATTTATCGTATAAACCCACTTAAGATCAATCTAAACTAGCTTAAAATTACAAGTCGGGTTTACATGTGTTTAATTTTATCCTCCCTAATCAATTCTCACATCTTTGAAATATAAGTCATTATTGCTGATCACTTCAATCCATCTTGTGAAATATCTTATGGAAAATCATTGCCTTTTCGATCATATATATATATATATATATATATGCACCTAACATTTTTTTTATATTATGTCATACTAGTATATAACCTGCATGATGTGCAGGGTGAATTTTTTTTTTCTTCCTTTACTAATTTCCCTGAAAACAAAAGAGCACACTTGTGAAGAAAGAATATAATTTATCAAAAATAGAATTTAATATGAAAACGATTTAATTTGATGCAACCAATGAATCACGACAAACCAACAATCTCACCGAATAAGAATATAACTGGGCAAACAATGAATTTTAAAGACCATAAGGCAGAAGTTCCTATCATGCACAATTGGACTTCTTTGATGGGGAACTCATGAAAAGGAGTCTATAAATACTAAATTCAGATCTCCTTCCCTCACAACAATAAGACTCACTGCTCACGAGAGGATTCAGTTTCTAGAGGACAAATTAATGCAAAGAGGCATACTTAGATCCCTAATCTTGTGTCCATGCAATTCCATAAACAATTATGGCACCCTTATCACTGGACCCTTCCTTTGAAAAACTCCTCTTCCCACATTTCAGGCTAAAGCTCTAGCTATCAATCTTTCCCAAATCCAACAAGGGGCCAGCACATAAAGTCTTCTGTGTGTTTGAGATCATGATAGAGTCCTCTGTCCATCCTGTCTGGATCCACATGCACTGCATGTGCCATGTTCTAAAAGATCGTGATAAAGAGTACTCTGACCATCCTGACTGGCTCCACATGCAGTGGATGTGTCAAGCTATGACTACCTTGAGACATCCCCCAAACACCAAACTAGAAAGTAGAGTCAAATGGAACTGCAGTGGGCACCTAGTTCCCATCATATACCTTGCCAGTGTACCAACATAATAAAACTGATGAATAACTGGGTTTTAGACAATTGGCCAAAAGGAAAAGATCAACATGAAGTACAAACCAAAGAAAGAGGCAGAGTGCATGCCAACCATCCTTCGGCTCATCCTTCTTATCTCACTCCAAAAAACAAAACTAATATCACCACCCCTAACACCGCCACTATCATCACGACCATTGCTGTCTTCCTGTCCGTTTCCACAACATATAATGAAATCTATCACATCATCATCCATTGCAGCCTTACTTTGATTTCAATAACATAATTTAAGCTATCAAAGGAAATCATCCATTGCAATTCCCTAACTTCAATAACATAATTTAAGCTATCAAAGGAAATCATCCATTGCAATTCCCTAACACCTGTCCTACCATCCACCTCAAAAAGAAAGAGCCTGCCCCCTCCCCACCACAATGTGCAGGTAGTGCAACAGAGTCCCCCATAAAAACATATGTAGATTTCAGTAGAGCCTTTTACTTGCCACGCTTTTGCAATCACATAGCCTTTTGACGAAAAAGAACAAAGTAAAACAGGAAACCAGCGCTATGGAGATCTTTGGCCCCTGTTCGAGGAAGTGCTGGCAGGATCTGAATGGAGGGATAATGTATACACAAATGGGGCCTACATGCAGGAGTCGTTGATGGGCACGTGCAGATGAGGAGCTCAGCCTACGAAGGGGCATTGGGCTCCAGCTTGACTTCGGGGATTTCATTTTGGTGGTGAGACTG